>DWCF01001608.1:0-29002 GCA_018230265.1 Delias oraia | reverse complement strand
CCCGGAACTTATCTAATTGACAATAAGAACTTCTTTGCTTACATTGGAGCTTTTTCTTTATACGCCCATAGGATACGGATGTGTATTCATAATTTTGTATTAAAGCCATTTATTTATTTTATTTTATTTTTGAAAGGCTTCTTACCTTAATGATTTTAAAAAGAGTACCATGAACCTTGTAGTATCGGGTTCAAATTCCGGTCCGGACAATAATAATTTAATTTATAATTTATTCGGTCTCTGGAAGGGCTTGACAGTGGCCGGGCGAGTGTCTTAATACTGTTGCACCCGTGGGAATGTCATGCTGAAGCATATGCTGACTCACTAATTGGGCCGGCTCGTCCGAAGTGATACCACGAACGTACAGAATAACTTAAAGGCAAAAATAATTTCAATTTTTATAAGAGTGTCATACCATTTATTTATAAAATATACATAAAATTATTCGTTTGAAACAAATTTAGCCGCTTCGTATGTTAAAACAAATACAATCATTCAACATAATAAAAAGTATATCGACATAGATGTTTCCACTCGTATTACAAGTAACTGTTTATGCAATCTAATCTATTTCAATTTGGAAAATAGTACTTCCAACAACTGTTTAAGGATTCCCAAGAATCAATCTTAAATGTTGTTTGGCTACGTGATCAATCGCCCTAGTGACCAAGTTTTTGAAATAAATGCAATAAGCCTGTTTAAATTGCTAACTATTTACTTAATTATTGGTTTTCATATAATATTCTCAAATATTTTTTTTTATATAGTAAAGCAGACAATGGAGCAGGTGGGTCTCAAGTGGTAAGAGAACACCGCCGCCCACGGAAACCGCACCACAGTCCGCACATTGGTTGTGTAAATATACAAATAACTTATACGCTTAGGGCCTCCGATATCGTCACTCACTCTGCGAAACACAATACAAGTACCGTCTCACGCTGAGTATTCTGTGAGCCCGTGGTATCACTTCGGACGAACCGGCCTAATTTGTGCTTCAGCATGGCTCTTCCACGGATGTTCAGCTTGGCTCTACCACGGATTTTGTTGTATATATCAATCAGTGGGGCTTGAAGTCGATAAAACCTAGAAGTCTTGTATTGAAACTAGATTTTATCATCACTAATTATATTTTAAACCAATTCAGTAGTTTTATTATTTATAACCTCACACATTTTATAAATAGATATTTCAATCATTTTCGACTTAAGGAAACAGATAAAAAACGAAGAAAATGTTGACTTCTTATCATTCCAAGAAATTCTTAGAGCTAAATACAATCATAAGGTTAACTATTATAACAAAGTTCAATTCGCTTATCATATACACATAAATATAATATATTATAATAAGATTTATCCCACAAACAAAATACTAATATTTACAATTATATTTCAATAAAAAACAAAACAACGTATCCATAAAACACTTAAATACAAATAATATATGAAAAAAATTCTCTTACTTTCATGTTGTACTTAAAAATGTAACAGTAAATCCTAATTCTAAAATTTCCATTGCCAAAATGTTTCAATTAATTTTTAATAACTATGAATTTAATATATTTACTGTTGAATAAATTATACGGAAGATTGTTCGGTTTTAACAATACTATTCAAAATATTCAATATAATATTATTCAAGTAACATAAATAACATATAGATGAAAATATCTAACTTGTAATGTATAATTTTAATATAAAAAGACTTTAAAATAACCGAGCAGATTCTGAATACTTTACTTTTGAATATTTGAATAGAATCTTACTTATTTCAAGACTAGACTTAAACCTTAGATGTAGCAGTCAACATTATATAACTAGCCCTTGTCTCTTCTTGCACCGGTTCAGCTCTAAAGCATCTGTGGGGCTGAAAATCTACAGGTTTCTTCAGCATTCTTCTAACAAACCATACCAAACCCACCACAATCACCATTAAACCTAAAGCGATACCAATTAATGCTGTGTTCAACCCTTTGAAACCAGATTTCCTTTCGGATTCCAAATGTTCCAGCATCTGGGGTACAATACAGATGGGATGTGATTCATCTTTCTGAGATATTGTTGCGCATATCTCGTATGGGCCAGTGATAAAACCTTCCATGGAAATCGCTAGGGTCTCCTGACATGGAGAATCCTTTTGAGCTACTAAAGCACCTCTAGATAGAACAGCTACTACGACGTAACAGCGAGCATAATGGTCGGATAGGCGTTGGGTACGGAACGAACGCAAAGGTAGTCCCATAACTGATATTAAAACTGTAAGGACACCGTCGCTTGTAACATTCGATCGAACTTCAGAGACCCTGCAAGAAATCATACAAACATCATCGTTTACTCAACTCATTTTCCGTTTTTTAATAAGCGGGTATTTTGATAAACATCATTAACTCAAGCCAAGAAGGTTATTACATAATGATTTTCTTATAAAATGACACTTTAAGAATGCTAGATGGCATTCTTAATTGTTCCCTTTATAATATATCTAATAAATGTCATTATGAGAACATAATTGAATACTAAATAATACTTATTAATTTCACTGTGAATGGTATCGGAAAACATTTATTCACACACATTAAATTACATTTATAATTATGTAAATAAATTATAATTTCTTAATTTTAATTTTGCCGCGCTTAGCGCTATTATTGTATATGAACGAAATGTATTTATGAGTGAGTGTACGAGTGATCTTGGATCATAATGGCGATAAGAATGAAATAAACTCATGTTAAAAGTTATATTAAAATTATTGAAAAAAAATATTAATAGAAGGAATTATAATATCTTATAATTTATTACCGTATATCCGGTTCAGGGACTAGAACAGTTGAAGTTGTCCTAATAGTGACAAAACTTGATCTTTGTAGAACCAATTGTGGAGGACTACATCCTAACACAAGCGCCATTGGTACATCATTCCCATCCATCTCTTCAAGTGCTATGCAGAATCTGAATATATGTTTAAATTTATTATTAATCTAATACTAATTATATATAATATATTAATGTTCTTTTGAAATACATATATATATATAAATAACTCTACTTAAATCAAGCTAAAAAAATAAAATAAGGCATTAAAAGATGGTATATATGACCGCCATTTATTTAAATATAATAAAATGTATTTCAATTGCGCGCCACCTAGTTTTGTGCACTGTGATGTCAGGAAGAAAATAATTAAATTATCGTGAATATTCATTTCGCAGGTTATAATGCAACCGGTTTTAGTTTCTTTGAATAATTACATTTGTTTTGTTGGTACCGATACTCGTGCAAAATTTCATTAAAAGTCAGAAATACAATAATAAGTTGATTTGCTCTATAATGTTATTTACAAATATTTTTGAATATTTTTTTATTCTATAGCATACAGCTGTGAATCTGGTAAGAGATCACCGCCGCTCATGAAAAATCTTACCACAGTCCGCGCTTTGGTTGTGTTGCCGGCTTTTTACGGAGCTTATATATATATATACAAAGTGTTTAATAATACTTACTGAAAAATATCGAAGTTATAAAACGCCTAAGAAAACATCGAAGCATGATCGTTAAACTCAAAGGGAATCGTGTTTTTGTTCGTACAATTTATGAAAAATATTTTTCTTAATAATGCTTTATAAATTCGTATTTTACAAAGCTATCTCCGTAAGGTATAACAGTCATTATGATGGGATATAAACTAATAAAAATCCTATTTGGTATGAATATCCTTATTTATGAAGTGAAAATGACGTCAACTAAGTTCTTAAGATATCCCTTTGTAGGTTCTAATACTGAAACTTGTACGCCTTTTTCAGATCGGTCCTAGTTTATTACCATTATTATCAAACGAATATTCATTGTCCTATAGCAAAACACAATTAAAACTTTGTCTCAAGTGAGTTTTGTGTAAGTAATATATTCACAATACATACGTATATAACTCTGATGGGTCAATTTTGAAGCCCCGTAAAATAACACTTGAGGGCGGTGCCCTATGGCAGGCTACATGTTTGGGCAAGCCAGCTGCCTTTGATGTTGTGACTCCAGTACATCTAAAGCGCCTGATGGAAGGTGGGTCTACAGACCATGAAAGGTGTACTTCTTCGTCGTCGTACCAAGCATCTAACAGGCGCACCTGAAGTCATAGCAAATATGAAGAAAATATGGTTTTAATCTATACTACAAGTATTTCCTGAGATCAACATCATCATCATCAGCCCATTTAAGTCCACTACTGGACATAGGCCTCCCCCAAAGACGCCCACCCGCTGCGATGATGACACAATGATAATTTTATAAAAATGGCGGCTACCTTTGACAAATTATTTCACAATAATTAATTATATAAGTCAAAAATATTTTATTGAGTGCCTAGTTAAATTCAAATAGTTAAAATATTAATTTTCATCTATTGTACCAAATCATTCCTTTGTATACAAATTGACTTTTATAATTTTCCCACGAATCCTTAAAACGCCACTGCATAGCGCGCTAGTCTCTCTTTTATCAAGTATCTTGGTAATGGTATTAAAATACGCCGATGAACACTTATTAATGAAAATGGTTAGTTATATAATAGTTGATATTTTTTTTTATATTACTTCGGAGTACTTTGAAGTTGAGTTTTCTTTTAATATCTACTTTGTGATATTTTGTGCAATTTTTTTCAGGTTTGAAATTAAATTTGAACCGCCTTATAAATATAAATAAGGAATATTGTGTTTCTATAGTGCTAAAAGCGAATAAAAATGTATAAATTGTGTTGTTAATTTTTATAGTAAAGCGGGAAACGGAGCAGATGGGTTTTCCATGTGGTAAGAAAACACCACCGCCCATGGACAACCGCACCACAGGCCGCGCATTGGTTTTGATGCCGACTTTTTACGCCGTTTAAGCGGCATTTTTAAGGGCCTCCGATATCCTCACTCACTCTGCGAAACACAGTACAACTATCGTTTCACGCTGAGTTTTCTGTGAGACTGTGGTATCACTTCGGACAAGCCCGCCCAATTGCGTCAGCATATGCTTCAGCATGGCTCCCCAATGGGTAAAGTTATCGTATTAGTTGATTGAAGACGCAGTTATTATGAACCGCTGATCATAAAAATGTTTATAGTTTAGAATTAGTCATTAAAATTGTAAAATAAATAAACAATATTAAAAGATCACCTTAGACATTGAAATCGGCAAATCTTCTTCGCCGGGCACATCAAGTTCTTCATCATACATATCATCATCTAGCCCATTGTGTTGCTCATTGTACATTTGGTCATCAATCGAGTTGATCATCACCTTTGTATAATCGTATACATCATCTTTATTGTCTACATGCTCGAAGTCGTCGCACAGCTTATTTTTGGAGAGACTCGACAGCAGCGCCCCCTCTAAGTGGGGTGGGGTCGCGCATACCACGGCCGCCTTATCAGACTGCGCGACGTTTTTTGCCTCACGTAACCACCGGGCGAAGCCAGCCATTAAGCAATCGCAATTAAGAGGATTATCTGAAAAAGAGAACGAATTTATCTTTATGAGTATAAATCGGTTGGAATTAAAATTAACGATCATCAAACGATTGTAGCGTTTTTGCTTTTTGTTTCAGCGATGTGATTTCATCGGCATTAATGAACGCTTCAATAGTGAATGGGAATATCCGTTGTTTAAAAATCGAGTGCTTTCCGCCGATAATCAAGTCAATGACTGAATGTAATTATATTGTTCCGTTTAATTCTTCCATTCCGAATGTTTTTGAATTATATAATTAATTGAGACGATACTTAATCAACGACGCTATAGATTTATTAAGTATAATTAAAAATCGCTTCATTATATAATTTTTCGTCATATTTTGCAATAAATATAGAGAAATATATATAAATAAGTAATAAAAATTGATAAATATTGGCAGTGCGTGACCAATTTAACCATAGAAGTTGTGTTAACATAAAGAATATTTATAACAACGTAGAGGATGTAGGTGAACGCTAGTAATCCCACAAGTTATGAAGGCCAGATAACAATGAGTCATGGGCGCCATAGTACAATACAGGGTGATATGCTGACAGCCCAACAAAGGGTTTGACATACCGACACACAATGACCAGTGTTGGACATACACAATCTATGCTGAGCACTCTATACATTCCAAGAACTATAAAATAGAATTTGTATTGAATATGTTAATGATGAATGTAATCTAACTAATTTTAAACTGAACTGAAACCTATACCATGATATTTTATATCGTTTTTGCGAATAGTTAGGTAGGTGGGTACTTACGTATTAACGATACCACAGCACAAATTGTACTAGTGGAAAGGTGGCAAGTTTTTTTAGGTAAAAAAATGGCTGCGGTGGCTAACTTATATTTTTTTGACAATCATTCGTAGAAAATATAATAAATGCTAATGACAATTCCATTGGTTTAGTAACATACGACATTTTAACTTCAAAGTTGAAACAATTTATAAAACTAAAAGATAAATAATTATACCTATTATTACTCCTTAAAACAACTTGTATGAACTAATAGCAAAATATAGGATGCCGTTATTAAATATTTACTACGCAGCTAATATTTTTTTAACCAAATAATGTTTGTGAGGCTCTTTATCTGTATGTAGCGCTCCCATAAGATGCTCGTCACTGTATCGTCATTACAATAGAAGCCCAAATCATTGTGTAGCGTGCTATCATCATCGATAAATAATATGTCATTATTAATAACGTGATAGATGGAGCAACGCAGCGGCTTTTGCTTTATTTGAACGTGCGATATTTTGTATATCCATCAGGAGTATTTAATGTTTCATTATTTATTTTGAGACACCAATTTCGGCAGGCTCGTTAGTTAATACGTTAATAACAAGAGCTGGCAGAATAACAGTGTGAGAGTATTTTACTGTGTTTTACTGAGTAAATGATACTAGAGGCAAAGTTTCAGTTACCTGCCACATAATGGCGAATTATGGCACAATTCCACATAGGCGGCGGTGGTCTCTTACCATTAGAATAATTCTTGTCCTGTTATCCGCTATGTCTTATACTAGATAAATCTTATATTAGATTACATAAAAATAGCAACAAATTGACACGTTAATTTGTAAATAACATTGATAAACTTCTTGTTATGACCCTAATAATTATCAAGTAATATGTTAAATGTTTCAGTTCTTAGCAAGTTACCTTCAATTGTGAAGCGGCTGAGATTTTTATGCAGCCCAAGAGCGCCATCCTCAATCATAGATATGTCGTTATCATGTAACAGTAACTCGGAGAGATGGAAGAGAGATTTAAGTGGCTCCGCGGAGAGAGAACGGAGGAAATTGTGAGAGAGATCCAGATGTACTAGATTTATTAGCTTCGCTAGTGATGCACCTGTAAAGGAAATAATTTCCTATAATAATTTTAAGTACTTCTAATATTTTTCAAAATGTTGAGATATATATAGAATCTTGACTAAAGAAACGATTCGAAAAATAGTAAGAACTCGATATTTATGGTTCAACACCGTTTATAAGTCATTTCTTGTTACTCACCTCTACTCTATATCCTTTAGAAATATTTCTGAACTATTATAACTTAAATACTTATATAAAATATATACCTATATTTAAACAACCGACAAAGCACCCATGGTCAATGAATATATTTTATATCTGCTTTATGTGAACAAAACCAGATTAATATTGAGTGACATATATTAAAAGTTATATGTAGCTTAATTCATACATCATCTGACATATTGATTTGTGTAAATTGTGTTATATGGGATCAGCAGTTCATTGTTAACTAACGTGCTGTTTCAATTAGAATTTTAAGAATATAAAAACTTTTATTATTGTGATTATATTTATATAAATTATTGAGTTTTAAATAATTTTAAGCATTTCAAATAAGACATTTCTCTGCAATGTATAATAATGAATTTAAAAAAATAACAAAAATAAAAAATAAAAAGTTGTTTATTTCAAAAGTATTTACAAAATATTTGTGCCGAAGTCTTGCCATTAAGTAATCATTAGATACTTGTGTTGGGAATGACTCGCAGCAGAATTTTAAACAATATAAAAACAATAATTTAATAACTGTCAAAGTTTTTCAGTTAAGAGATTGTATCATGAAAAAAATTATGAAGTCTCCCCGGTTCGGTTGATTTAAATATGAGAATTTAGTATGAGCTGGCATATGGACGATTGACAAATCTAGACCAAGTTTATTAGATCCTCCAATTTATGTCACTGTGCAGTTAAAGGAAGTCGCTTGTTTGAATAGATTTTAACCTACTAAAAAATGAAGGATCTTTTACATTTTTTTATTTAAATAAATCTTTATACTTGGAAATTCCAATGTTTCATTGCAATTTAATATATTTATTCAAATTTTATATTTGCAAATTAATTACTTATGTATTCATAGAAATAAACCTATTTATAATTACAGTCTTATATTTTCTTATCTTTGTAATTCAAAGTTATAGTATATTTAAAAACTGTATGAACAATGTCATGTTATATGTTATAAAATTCTATTAAAATTTTATACCTGTATATTCTAATAACACAATAAAATATTTTTTGCAATTTAAATTACAATAGTTTGTATTACTAAGCAAAAATCGAGGCCATCAATATTAAAAATGTAATATGTTGTAAAACTTATGACAAAAGCGAAATATGTGGCATTTTCCCAATCCTTGAGTATTTTTTGCGGAAATTGAACTGTCAGGCTTCCTGAGCCCCGCCTATCACAATAAAGCTTATCTGGACCTAATCTGATTTAGGTTTAACTGCTATATTCTTGAATATCAATTTTTTAATAGCAATTAGGGATTACTAGATATCTTTTAATTAAAATTCTCTTTTATTGAGCTTTTACTTACTTTAATTATGACTTTTGATATCCCAATGGAATATGAGTTTTAGTCGTTTTAATTGAAAAGGCAAGCGGCAGAACCTATGATAAGCCGTCCTCCGCCCATAGACACCTTAGACACCATAGCATTTTAGTGATAGGTACGTTCATTTTTTGATGGTCTTTCTATAATTTTATAGGAGCATAGCTTTAAAAATGTAAAGATATTTTTATTATTTTTGACTTCATGCTAGATGTCATAAATCGTGTATTGGAAATTTGTGTAGACACGTTATTGTTTAGATATATTTTCTATTTGTAACATGACCCATCTAAAATATTATTTAATTTTAGCATATTTTACGTTAAATTCAACATCTTGATTTCGTTAAGAGCTATAACTTACCAGAAACAGAAACGATTTCATTGTGTGACAGATCTATGTGAGTCAAATTAATCAGATGTCTAAAAGAATAGTCTTCCAATACATCTATTTGATTGTTGTGTAAGTAGAGATGCGTAAGATTCACAAGACCTGTAAAAAAACTTGAAAAATTGTGACAAATGTCATAAAAAGTACATAATTTTTTGGTTAGAGTGTAAAAATAGACAAAATTAAAAAATATTCACGTAAGGATTGTAAATTCAATAATTAATTTTAAATATTAACTGTTTATTTTTCGGTGAGTTGTGTTTTTTTGAAGTTGTATTTTATATAACTTGTAAATAAAAATTATATATTTAAATTAAATATCTGTATTTAGAGCAACACATTGGCGTATTTTATTTAATTAACGATCCATAAGAAAATTAATCTCATCGATATATGCTGCCATTATTATTAAATTCAATATAAAATTTTAAAATAATGTAAAAAAAGCTATCGATTCAAAGTTTATAAGTCTTGATTGAGGGCTCATCTTTTTTTTTATTCTATAGCGGACAACGGAGCAGGTGGGTTTCCTATAAGGTAAGAGAACACCGCTGCCAATGGACTAAATGCGCATTGATTGGTTGTGTTAAGGTCCTCCTTTATTCTGCGAAACACAGTACAAGTACCGTTTTATGCAGAGTATTCTGTAACCCCGTGGTATTACTTCGGACGATTCAGCCCAATTTATGCGTCAGCATGTGCTTCAGCATGGCTCTCCTGAATGAAAACCTGAATGAAAAGCTTCGCTTATCTGTACATTTTAATCAGATATCAATCTCAAAGTAAACACGCTCTATTTCCTTTTGTGACGCGAGCCTCTCGAAAATTCTAACCCTTCAACTAGCAAATGTATGAATAGAATAAAACAAGCTATTGACTACAGTATGTCAGTCATTTGCGTTACAGAAATTTTAAAATTTCACAAGGGATTCCAATAAAATACCTGCCAAAGCTCCACGTCGTATACTTGCGAACGTATTATCGGACAGGTGTAAGGTCTCAAGGATCCATAAGGTAGGCAGTGTTGTGGGTCCCACTGGGCCTTCCAATGCATTGCTTGATATGTCCAGCTCTTTCAAAGACTTGGCTCCCTGTGAACAGTTTGAGTATTTTAAATACGTAATTCCTCAAAATTCAAGTGAGGGTTTCTAATTTCAATTTGTATTTTTTGAAAATAGGATGGCAAACGAGCAGGAGGTTCACCTAGGACAAGTGGCCTTCCGTCCTTGGATACATACAATCCCTGTTTGGCTGCGGGTGCGAAGCTGGCCTTTTAGGTCAACATCTACACTATAGGTACACTCTTTTTTTAAGATCCCAAGTCGTTGGATTAGAAATACATCAGCCTACCAAACGTCTTAAAAAACTTTTAGGTGCGGAATGAGAAACACAGCAAGACAAATTATACAATAATCCGATATAGGTCCGCTATACAATAAAAAAAATAACTCTAGCGGTAACCAATACAATTAACATCTAAAAATTAGATTTACAAATATATATGGTATATTTACAGAACGGATGCAATCTATTAAAATATTCAAGAGAATCAATTATTTGAATATTAATTTTACATTTCATGTTACTAAAAGCAAATTTCACTAATATTCGGTTAATCCTTACCCGGAGGGAAGATAAGGCTGTTACTTTAAGGAGGTTCCCTCTTAACCTCAAAACTGATAATTTGATTAGGGGTTTGAAAGCCTCCGGCGATATACTAGTCAGCTGATTGTCACTTATATCAAGATAAGTAAGATTGTGTAGACCCTGAAACGTTATGGTGTTCGTTATTCAAATACAAGATCTATTTTTAAATGATGCTTCATCTCCGTTATAGCCCCCGTTGTTCAGTAGTGATGTCTTGGCCTGTGATAGTTGGCCTGTAGAGCCAAAAGTTATTGGTTCATATTATACAAAGAGCTGTAGATATGTATTAAAGGAAATTATCAGGTATAAACAGATTTTTACCTCAATATAACTTTTCTTTTTATATTTTTTTATAATTTTTTAAAAATTATAAAATATAATTCTAATACTTTTGTCTTGAAATATACCTAATGCCCATATTGTCTCAATAATATCCAAATTTTTTTTACAATATTTATATATAAAGATACCTCAAATGACTTTGCGTTCAATGCGTGTATTTTATTATTTGAAAGATCCAATCTGTCTAAAAAACGCAAATTTGATAAAGCTTCTGTTGGCACTGACGGAAGTTGATTGTTCGGTAGACCTGTGAACAAATCGAATTATTAATTTTCTGATGTCATTTATAATTTTATTAACAAAACCTTTATATAGTAATTAATATGATGTTATTTTGAATATTTCGAAATATTTTTTTCCTTATTCAAAGATTATTGAAATATGAAGTTAGCTATCCCATTTAAGCTGGGTCAGTTAGCTAACCTACATCATGGGGTAGTTAATGAAATTATTTCTCTTTGTTTTCTACGTTATGGTATTAAATGAGTTTCCCTTTTCGCCTTTGACCGGCTTATGAGTGGAACATAATAATATTAAGCAGAGGGCATTGTTCACCCCGAATCAATACTGCTACAATATATATATATTATATTATGTTTTATAGATGTAACAGCTTGAAGTATTTCTTTCCGCATTACTTAGCTTTTGAATTTGGATTTTATCTATTTCAAAGAAAACCACCGGATTCCTTGAAATACATTTAAACTAGAACCTACCTAAAGCTAGCAAAGTGTTAGAAATGCTAGTGAAGGCCCCTTGCTGCACTCGCTTTATATCCCCCGAAGATATCACCAAGCCGTGGAGACCCACTCCGGCAAGATCATCCACCGAAGTTGACGGAAGCGAGGTCACACCACGCAAGGCACAGTCCAACAGAGAAACAGATGTGTTCTTATTCCTCAATCGCTTTTCACGTAGATGTCGGCCAATTATCTGAAATAAATGACAATATACAATTTAAAAACCCTCCATATCTCAATTTATATCTTAAAATTCAAAAACAGTTATTATGTAGTATTTATCTTAAACTCCAAATTAAAATACATTTGTTTGCAAGTTACTGCAGAACGACAAACGCTCTAATTTTTACGCCAAAGTGTGATATTTTAACAAATCAATGTGTTCCGATGCATTAAAACTGTATTTGAAATGTTTCAATTAAAATTTGCTTGGACAAACACGCTTCACTTCAAATGAATGATTGGTTTCGAATTCAATCGTTGAATTAATTCGTTTAGCTCTGAGGGCAATTTGTACTCCTACGTAGTCTGCAGCTCAAAGTAAATACTAAATTTAATTAATGCTGTTCTAATATAACGAAAACCTATTTTATATGATTTATAGGTTGATGGATGTCGTAATGAAGATTTTTAAAGTGCTTATCAAAAAGTTTATTAAATATTTAATTTGATATTACGTTATAACTTATTCCATTCCAACAATTTAAGTGACTTAACAAAATATTCTTAAACTCAACTCGATAAAAACCTCCTAAAAAAAAGAAATTAATAATGAAAAATATTCCATTGACGGTGTTTATGATTTATGGTAAGAGAACACCGCCGCCAATAGACAACCGCGCCACAGTCCGCGCTTTGGTTGTATTACTGGCTTTTTAGGCCGCTAAAGCTACATAATTTCAGGAGCCAAATACCATTTCTCTCCGAGTATTCTGTGAGTCCGTGGTATCACTTCGGACGAACCGACCAATTAGTGCGTCACCGTTATGGTTCAGCATGACTCTCTCAGGGATGTGACAGTGTTAAGACACTCGGCCGGCTACTGTCAAGTCCTACCAAAGACTGAATAAATTAAAATTCCATTATTTTTTTTTATTTGGACAGGGATTTGAACCCGATATCTCTCGCTTTTTTCGGCTTAAAAAACCGTTTAGCTACGAATATTTCAATATGTAAGCGTTAAGAGTGAATAATTATTCTTAAATTTGGGCCTGTTATCACAACCCTACTTCACACAGTAAACAATATTTACATTATTACATAATATACATTTTTCCTACAACAGGAGACAAATGAAAACACAATTTCTCCGAAAACAAAAATACAACAATGGCAGAATAAAATAATAAACATAAGAATCTCCATTGAAATAAAACCGTAGCAGGATGGAAATCTTTAGGTTTGGTATGTATTTAAACTTTTTTTTAAATTTATTCATATTACATTATTTATTATATTTTTAAATAGATCAAGTTTGTTCATTTATTCTAAATTAAGAAATTATTTTTTAAGTTATTGAGAAACAATACAAAGGTCTCTCAGTATCTCAGGTCAAATAAAAATTAATAATAGAAACTGAATCCTCATCTCTTAATACATCTTTTGGTCTTTGCGAATTCAATTTTCCAGCCATTGTTGTGTTCATCCATTTTTTCCTTTAGTCTCTGGCCGTATTGAAAGATTTCTCATTAAATTCACAAAATTAAAAAGAAAATTTCAATTTGTGGTTCCTTTGAAACAAATTACTCAGTCTATATTTCAACGTGAAATATTGTAACCGATCTGGTTTTTACATACTCATTTTTGCTTTTACTATGACTAAATTAATGCATTTATTTTGATAAAGATATTCTCTCTTACAAATAGGGTCTTTTTATTAATTGATTTTAATAGTTTATTTTTATGTATTAATTAATTTAGTTATTGCGTGTGATAACGTATATATATCATATAAAAAATAAAGAAGATTTATTATAAGTTTTCTTGCAATAAAAGTCATTAAGATTTAATATTTTTGTTTAAGTGATCCCAAGCCTATTCGACTATTTATAAATATTTTCTAAATCAATTTGAAGAGAATTTTTAATGTATTTATATATCAACATAATTTTGTTAGACATATATCGTTATATAAATAAGCATACTATGAATAAATTATAGATTTGGCTCAATCCAAAAAGATTTCATTATATTTGTCTGCATTGTCGGCAGGAGAAAAAATATTTGCGGTAAGTAATAGAAATGTGTGTTTGTTTTACTGTCGATATAGTCTTAGAGATATAAAACAGGAATCGTGCATAAATTTAACAATGAATAGTTTTTGGAATATCGGAGGACAAACGAGCAGGAGGCATATAGGTAAGCAATTCTATGTCCATGAACACCTTCGCCTACTTCTGGACCGCGAGTGCGTTGTCAGCCTTTGAGGGATAGACAGGCTTTAGAAGTTCGCCAAGTCGTATTGCTTTAAAAATATCGGAGCAGGCATCTGAGTCCAGTTGTGAAATGACATCTAGGCGATACGGTTGAAACTATATTTCTGTCTCAAAGTTCGATGGTTAAAAACTAGTACACAAATTGTATACACACATAATTATCCATAAGAAATTCTAAACTAAAACTAAACTAGCAACTTCAAATGTCATTCATTTTTTTTATTCTATAGCAGACAACACGAGCGAAAAATTAGAGTAAGAGAATATCGGCGCCCATGAACAACCGCACTGCAGTCCGCGCATTGGTTGTATTGTCGCTTAAGCGGCAATTTTTTGGGTCTCCGATATCCTCACTCACTTTACGAAACACAGTACAAGTACCGTTTCACGCTGAGTGTTCTATGAGCCCGAGATTCGAACCACCCTGCCCAATTAGTGCATCAGCATATCCTTCAGCTCTTCCAAGGATGCGACAGTATTAAGACACTCACCCGGCCATTGTCAAGCTCTTCCAGAGACCGAATAAATTATAAATTAAATTATAATTGTCTGGACCGGGATTCTAACCCAATAAAACCATTCTTAAGTTTTTGTTTATATTCTTAGGATAGCTATATATATTGAAACAGCCTTTATGTGGTTAATTTTTTTGTTAGAAATTAAGATTATTTGTAATACTGCAGTTTACTGATACACAAATATCATCTCCTACAGTAATCGCTATTATTTCGGTAAATGTTCGTAAACACTGATGGGTTATAAGGATATCGTTTATGAAAGAAAAAGTAATAATGTCTCGAGTTCGTGTGTATTACGTGACAGATGACAAAAGACATTTTCTTGTGATTTTTTTCATATTTTTATTTGAAAAGAAATATTTTATTACAATAGATTTATTTTATATAAACAACGTAAAGGCCTGTAGTTATTTTTAAATATTAGGTTTTTACATATGAAATTAGCGTTTTGTCGTACTGGCTACATTGATATCTAATTCTAATCTTTGGTTAAGTATTCCAATTTCAAATTACTCATGTATTTATGTTTGGAAACTCGTATTTCATTAGTTCTTTTCCGCTTTGGGTTTTTACTTTGTCTCTTTCAGTTTACAAAATTGTACACCTCTGGGAGAACCATGCTGAAATATATGCTGACGCACTAATTGGGCCAGCTCGTCCGAAGTGATACTACGTGATCACAGAATACTCAGCGTGAAACGGTACTTGTACTGTGTTTCAGAGACTGATTGAGGATATTGGAGGCTCTTAAAATACCGCTTAAGTGACGTAAAAAGCCGGTAACACACCTAATGCGTGGACTGTTGCGCAGTGCTCTAAGGGAGGCGGTGTTCTCTTACCATATAGAAGACCAGCCTGCTCCGTTGTCTGCTATACCGTAAAACTATAACTTAACGGATTTCCGATCTCAGCGAAATAGTACAAGTAGGTATTATTTTTTTCACTCTAGAATTATGTCAGCCCTTGGTATCATTCCATACGAGCTGGCGAAATTAGTGCATCAGCATATGCTTCAGCATGACTCTCCCACGAGATAAAATGATAAATAAAAAACATATTTAAAATTGTACTTGTAAAGCCGTATGGTCTCCCGCGCATCGTAAAGTGTGTGGTAGATCGCAAGAGCACTCGGCAAATGGGCGGGCGCTCAATTCAGGACAACGCCACTCCGCCGCTGATTTGGATACCAAGCACAATAACGCCACCATAAGCCACATTCTGGGGACAAAATCACAATAGTTAATTTTTTTATAGTATGGCGGGCAACGTAGCAGCTGGGTTAGAGAATACCGCCGTCCGTGGACAACGAGTGAGGATATCAGAGACCCTTAAAAATGCCGCTTAAGTGGTGTAAAAAGCCGCCAACGCAATAAATTCGCGAGCTGTAGTTCTCTTACCATATAGGAAACCCACCTGCTCCGTTGTCTACTATATTATAAAAAACTATTATAAAACAATTGAAGTATAAGTAGTTTCATATGAAACACATAGCTAGAATGTATGTAAATATCAAAAGTGTTAAACTCCTTTTAAATCAAACAAAATGTATAAAAAAGTACGTTTCACGTATTACTAATGACAAATCGAAATCAAAGTGTTTAAAATTTCGGCAATGTTTTAATTTAATAAAAAGTAAGAAATCGGATAGAAGACATTTGGAATCTGTTCCGGTCATATTATGTGGTACTTGTAAAAGAATTGCCACTACAGTGCGTGTGGTTGCGACATAATGGGATATTTCCACTGAGCGACGGCCGGACGAATGTTGTATGGAATAGAATGGGAGAGAATAGAGATAGATTGTATTATATTTATTTGATACTAAAAATATATTAATAAAACAAATACTATATATTATACTATTACTTAATTGGCATATTGCTTTGCAAACATGGATATTAAAATTATTTATTTATTATTGTTGAACAATTGCGTACCTACTACACTATGATAATCATAAATAGAACAATACTCTATTAATATTTAAATATGCATTACAATTAAGACCAACATGAGTTTTAATATGTCGCTTACACAATATACACCATAATGTAATTTTTAAGAGATATTTGGCTTGTCTGGGATGAGCGGTTCGCTCCAGCAGGTATTTAAAGTTACACGGTCTTTCTTAAAGGTCGTCAGTCGTATTGGTTTGGAAATACTGAAGTATTTCTTTCTTAAGCAAAAAATTTAATAATAATTAATATTCGTTTTTCTGTCACTGTGTCTGATGATATTACTTAATTTAATTAACTCAAAATACTCTTCACAACATTCAATACGGTAGAAGATAAGAAGGTAACCAAAACACATCGCCAAAAAATCAAGCTGATCAGAAAGAATTTTATATATTATCAGACAATATTTTAAAGTTGCATGTATATCTCTAAACATTTTCTTATTTCGTTCTGTTTTTGTTGTGTCAATCTCGTTTACCAAATTTGTTTTTGAAATAATCTAGTTATCTTTCTCTACCAAATTAATCTTGGAGTTTCAATTTATAAATTGTTTTTATGAATACGGAAGCAAACGAACAAGGGGCTCGTATGGGATAAGCGGTACTCCGCCAGTGAACACGCCCAGCCGTTTGTCGATCGCGGGTGCGTTGCCGTAAATTAAATATATCTCTCTTATATATAAAATATATTTCTAGCGAAAATTGAAAATACATTGCTATTTTATGATCTCAAATATATATTAAACTTAACATCTTTGGATATTGCACATAGATTTTTTTCCCGTATCACGGAAGTATGTAAAAGGATCATACAAATTAAAGCTTAAGTAATAGAAAACTATATTATAATTTAGTAGGCTTGTAACTTGTTCTACGTAAGTTACGGTGGGAATAATAGCAAATTGCAGGACTATTGATAACGCACTCTGACAATGCTCTGTCTTCGATCTGCCCTTTGATGTGTGACCTATTTCATAATCTATGTACCTTAGAAGTTTGACCAGTTATATATATGGGCAATTTCAATTTTTTTAATCTATAGTTGATAACAGAGCAGGTGGGTTTCCTATATGATAAAAGAATACCGCCGCCCAAGAACAACCGTTAGTTGTGTTGCCGGCTTTTAGAGCCATGCTAACGCACAAATTGGGCCTGCTCGTTTGAAGTGATACCACGGGCTCACAGAATAATCAGCGTGAAACGGTACTTGTACTTTGTTTCGCAGAGTGAGTAAGGATATCGGAGACATTTTAAATTGTAAATTTAAAGCGGTGTAATCCGATGTGTGGACTTTGGCGCGATTGTTCATGAGCTAGCGGTGTTCTCTTACCATATAGGAGACCAACCTGCTCCTTTGTCCAAATAATATATTAAAAAATTCCAACATATATCTGTTTTAAAAAACTACTTAGAATTAACTTACATAAATATAATACGAGCATAAAACTAAAGAAAAACAGTTTTAATAGGCTTCTCGAATAATCCTATTTCCTTTGCCTACGTTTAATACATAATCAGATATTTGCTAGTGGGCTGAAACCCTTATGGTATTAAGTTGTTTTTCATAAAACTAATAGCAACATATACCTTAGTATATGTTTTATAAGGATTTAGCTATTATAAAGATTGTAATGGTTTTACTTATAAAACCATAAAAATCCTTATAAAGGCTTTTCCGTATTGCTTTATAATATAAAATCTAAAACCATGGACCCAAAGAGATTTTAGCATTAGATGATTAAACCTTATTTACATATTTATGGCATATACCTGCATCAAAATTCCATGTAGAAATTACACCGTCCAAAATATATAAGTTTTGCTCAAAACTCAAACCTAGAAAAGCATACAAGCCACATTGAAAGCTGTGAATCACTTTGATTAATGTTCGCAGAGACCTTAACATACGAGACGGGCTTATCCAAGTCTAAGTAGAGGATCGGCTAAGCCATGACTAAGACAAGTTTTAATTTTCGTTTTCCCAAACATTTCCTAAGTCAAACATACATTGATGGTGAAAGATTCGGTAAATAGCTTAGCTTAGACATAATGAAAGCAAATTAAGCAAACCGATGGGAGAGCCATGGTGAAGCGTAAGCGAATGCACTGATTGGGCTCGTCGGAAGTGATATCACGGTCTTACAGAATACTCTGCGTCAAATTGTAGTTGTACTCGAAACGGTGCTTCTTCTGTGTTTCGCTAAGTGAGTAAGGATATCAGAGGCCCTTAAAAATGCAGCTTTAGTGGCATAAAAAGCCGGAAATACAACCAATGCGCGGACTGTGGCAAGGTTATCAATGGGCGGCTGTGTTCTTGTATCATATAGTAAATCCACCTGCTCCATTGTCCACTATACCATAAGAAAGCAGCTAGCGAAAAAATACTTTTAAATCTCATACATTTCAGTTAAAATTGACAAATATTTTTTTATTATATATTGTCAATTTTATCTATTCTAATCTATTTAAATAAATCTACATATATTAATATCAAAGTTTACGTATTCAATGTAAATATTTCTAAAAATTAAATTAGATTTATCTCTGTATTTGTTAAAGAACTCCCATTCTTCTTGTAATTATCTCAGCTGTATAACCTAAAGACCTCTATACATCTTAGCTGTCAATTAAAATAAAAGAAACAGACACGTAATAAGCGATTAATTCTGAGCCAGGAAATTGTCAAAATTAAGTAAATATCTTTATTTCTCATACGCTCTTATGAAGTTCTTAAATATAGTTTCAAACCGTTTATGGCCAGGCCCAGATCTGAAAAGAACAGTCAGATACCACTATTTTGGTTTTCGTACATCACAATACAGGCCCTTATGATTTATAGGATCTCACCCTACTTTTATAAGATAAACTTAGGACAATTGAATAAGCAAATGCGGCTAGATTTGAACCCTGCAAATACAATTTAGAACTTCAAAACGAAACCAATGTCTTCTTTTAAGGCACGGTTTTATCGTACTTTAAATTTATTTTCTACATAGATGTACAACTTTGCTTTGTTTATAGTATGGCGGACAACGAAGCAGGTGGGTCCCCTATAAGGTAAGAGAATACCGCCGCCTATGGACAAACGCGCCACAGTCCGCGCATTGGTTATGTTACTGGGTTTTGACGCCGCTTAAGCGTCACTTTTTAAAGGACTCCGATAACCTCACTCACTCTACGAAACACAGTACAAGTACCATTTCACGCTGAGCATTATGTTATTGAGTTAATGTATTCTTATAGAATTGTTGTCTAATATTCAGCATTAAAGTACTGAGAAAAAGAATTAATAATAATAGAAAAACTTTTCCACCATGTATGGTTAAAAATGCCACTTCGTATAAGATAGATTCTACGCTGCTAAAATGGACAATGAGCTGCTTGATTTTAAATTGATGTCATTTGATAAAATAATACGTATGTTAGTGACAGGGGATAACTTTTACTCTTAATTAAATTATATGGTACCGTACTTTATATCAAAGATATTCGGATAAAATGGGTTTTGTTTTGGCACTGTGTTTCACTGAGTGGGTGAGGATATCGGAGGCTATTATAATTATAATGTGAAGAGCGGTGCGGTATTCTTTGGGCGTCGGTGGTCTCCTATCATAGAGAAGATCATTTCATTAAAAATCCCATCTTACTAATAAAATTAATTAATTATTTTTTATTTATTTAATTTCTTAATTTCAATTTCTTTATAAAAACAGCATTCATTAAATTGTTTCTCATAAAATTTAATTTCAATTTCAACATTCAAGCATTAATTTTTTATCTAATAGATATTATTGTTTTATACAATTTTTACAAGTAGGAGGCTCTCCTAGGGTAAACAGTTCTCCGCCCGTGGACACTTCCAGCTCCTACTGGGTGTTTTTCTGATCATAATAAAAAAAAATATCTTAACAGCTATTCCCCTTAACGATGCACGCATTGCGTACAATTACTTAAATTGGTAATTGGAGACTCTTGCGCACTGTTACTTGCAATTGCAACTCGATCGCATCCACACACAAGGTAGATATACAAATTTATTATATTTAAAAAATTCTTATCAACAAATTTAAATATATTTATATTATTAAACATCTCTAATATAAATAAAAATGGTTTTAAATCGTTTACAATATCATATTTATTATTATATTTAATTATAGCAAATACTTTTGTTTAAATTGTAGTATATAAAAATATAATATAAAATATTTAATTTTCTTATTTACGCAACTCTGTTAAATCTTCAATCTCGTGATTTAAGTTTGAATATTTAATCTAATAAGAAATTATTTAGAAACACATTTGTAATTATAATTCCATTTATTTCCAAATTTACAGAAATATTTATCTTATAAAGAAATAAATATTAATTCGATTCAAATTAAGATTTTAAGGTATTTTGATTGACAAAGTTGAAATTTCGTTGGCTTTTATAGTATTTTAAAACACGTTAAGATATTTAAAGTAATTTAGTAAATTAAGTAATATATTAAATATTAAACGTTTTATTAAAATCTCATTAATAATTAATACACAATAAGCAATCGTATCTATATGGTTATATATTGATAAATGTAATTTTATCAAAATTTCAAATTTTGTTTATAATTCTTAATATATACTTAAATAAAAATAAAGCTTGAACTGGTAATCATTATTTAACAAAAATATAAAAGCTGTCAAAATTTTAATTAAGATTCCGTATTCTCCTATTGTTATGAAAAAATAAATAAATAAATTAAAGAAATCCTCACATATATTGCCTGCAATATGTATTTGATAAGACTAGACAGCTTTCGTAGAACTAAACTACAAACATCGAATTTTGAACCATATGACATAGAGTTAATGTTTATAATAGAGAAAATCATGTAGTATGTATAATTTCGGATCTTTGGTATTTTTAGGCAATTCATATTTTAAACTTTTAAAAACTTCAGATATTAATAAAAAACAAGAAAAAGTGCATGAACGGACAAAAACTTTAACGCTCATTCCTTCTCTATCGTTTATTGAAATTTGATTAAAACATTAAGAATGTTTCATTCGCCAGCTTTTATATCAAATCCATACATAGCTTTGATACATTCTTGTTCTTTAAAAATCACTTTGACATCTCTTACATGGAGTCAAGCAGTTTTACCCGTGGATACGCCATGCTAAAGCATATTTTGACGCCAGAATTGGAACTGCTGATTCGCAGTGATATAACGGGCTCACAGAAAACCAGAGTCTTCAAATACTTACGGAATATTTATTATAATAAATATTTGTCAAACTCCAATACGTTTTAATATTTTATATATATTTGTGTAATATATTTGTTCCAATACGTTTACTGAATAAGTGAGGATTTCGGAAACACGACCAAAACGCGGATTCTGGCGCAGCGTTCTTGTTCGCTGGGGATATCTTATCATAAATGAGACCCATCTACTCCGTTGCACGCTATACAATGAAAAAGGCAATTTAAAAATATGTCTTTCGTGTATTACGGACCTTAGAACAAGCGTGGTCTCTGATGCCGCGTTTAATTGAGTTTCAAGTTTTTGCATCTCGATCGCGCATTTTCATTACTGCTCAACAATGCTCTGATGAATATGTTAAAATACGTGTACATTCTGAGTGGGATATTAAATATAAGCAATAATTATACTTACTTATAAATAATTTTAATTATCGTTTTGAGACTCTCGCAGCGAAGTCGGTTAATAGGTCTACCATGAAACGAGAAGTATTGGGTTCGAATCTCGATACGGACAATTATAAATTATAATTTAATCTATTCGGTGTCACTTAGGGCTTGATAGTGGCCGAGCGAGTATCTTAACACTGTCAAACCCGTGCTAGAGCCATATGGAAGCATATGCAGACGCACTAATTTGGCCGGCTCGTTTGAAGTATACCACGGCCTCACAGAATACTCAGCATGGAATAGTATTTGTACTTGAAACGGTGCTTCTACTGTGTTTCGCTGAGTGAGTGAGGCTATTGGAGGCTCTTAAAAGTGCGTTAAAGTTGCGTGAAAATCCGGTAACACAACCAATGCGTGTTCTCTTACCATAAAGGAACCCACCTGATCCGTTTTCCGCTATGATATAAAAAATAGCAACGAAAAAAATAATATATATTTTATATTGTTGGTTTATGAACATAATTTTAACTATGATTACTAATAATATCCTATATTATTTACTATTCCACATTTCTCCCTGTGATTGTAATTTTATCATTTTAAGATGATAGATACAGACAATATTTAAAACATATTATTTTTTAAATGGAAGTAATTTATAACTTCTAAAAATTTACGCAACCAGTTCATAATTTATAATGTAAAAAGCAAGCATAATACTTGTTTTAATAAAATATTCGCATTTCATTGTCTTTGAGTATTCAAATTAACCTCGCCGTGATTCTCTAATTTGCAAAGGGGTGTATTTCAAAGTTGTATGGGAAATAATAATTCCAAAGTCATTAGCAATTTTATATTATTGTGTTTCATTTTATGTTAATATTATAAGCTTTGATAAAACGTTTGTATTTTATTTAAAACTATTGTGAATATATATAAAATAATTCTGTCGCTTGTCATCAGGTTTTAACATTGTAGTAATATTTTCCGCTGTGATGTTTACAGGTAGATGGTAAAATTAAAATATTTAAAAAAATTCAAGAAAAATAGTAAAAATAACACTTTTTCTGTAGAAATCTTCGATCTTATTAAAACAATAACAGAACTATAACTTTTGATAGAACGAAGCCTGTCAGGTTGGGTAGTTATAAATATTTTAAACATTTAACTGTAAAATATGATGTTTTATGTTTTTAGATAATCAAGATGAAGTTACACTCAGAATTGCTCCTTCTTATCACCCTGGGCCTATTGTACAGCGCCCATGGCCACAAAAGAACATTCACAAGATGCCAGCTCTCAAGGGAACTACTGCGATATAATTTTCCAAGAACTTTGATACCAAATTGTAAGTTCAGAAATTAATTACTACTTTAGGGTGATTTTATTTTTATCAAAGTAAATAACTTACCATTTTTAATATAATTACTTTAATCTAATTATAGTAATAAGATGTTATTAATAAGTAAGGCATATTAAAACTAAAATTGTAAGAAGTTTTGTTTATGTTACATATATTCTTAAATACATGGATTCATTAATTATATTTTCGTGGTTTGTGACATACTAATTAATTGTTAAATATTTGTATTGTTTGTAATACCTTCGATATTTCTAGAATATATTAAATCTAACACAACACAAAGCTGTCAAAACGCTGATTTTCACATCCCCAAACTAACAGCAAACACACACAGTGCCTAAACAAATTACTCAACTATTATATGCATAAACTACATGAATAGGTGTCATGCTGACTTTGTATGTTAATCTGTGCTTAAAACATAACGTATTTATTATATTCTTTGGTTAAAAATTAAACTTTCCATCGCCTGTTAAATATAAGGACATTGTTAGAATCGTTTTGTAATATCAAAGCAATATTTAAATGATTTTATAAATATGTAGTTTATATAAAAAATATTTTCCATTTTTGGCAATGATTATAAATTTACGAATTTCAATTGTATCTTAGTTATTAAAATATGTAAGAATGGGAGATTAGGCAAATGTTAAATTACGTATCTTTATCGTTACTTAAAACTTAATCTAACAATATTTCCTCGTAACAGACTAGTTTACTTTAAAATTCTATCCAGAAATAATTAAAATTAACTTAGACTGTCCCACCATATGGAATTAAGATTTGAAAATTAACAATGACATTGACAAACGTGATATTTTTATCTCATTCAATCGGAAAATGGTCCTTATGTGGGAATATATTCAAAATAATACCTTAAATTAATTAAAATTAATATCACGGTTAAATAGTAATTGTATATTAATCATTTAATAAATAGAGTAAACTTTGTTCAATAATCTAAATAGAATTGTTTGATTTGCCAGTTCAATTAACTGTCTAACCAAACGTGCATTAATATCTTATATTAATATTGACGTTTGAGTATGCAATTCCCTTATACTGTCTCCAATTGAATTTTTGATATTCATTAAACTAATTATAAATATTGAAATAGATTTCCGACAGAAAGATGTATGCAAATTTAGGTGTCATTTAATTTTTGTTTTTTAAGTCAGTTTCTTATTATTACATACATCTTGAAAATATGATTTTACTTTTAAATGCTTTCTTTATTTCAAATTATTTACTTTAATATATGTCTTAAGTAAAATAATTTAAAGGTATGGTTACAATCTCACAGTAAATAATATTTATTGGATTTTCCGTAATAAAAATAAAAAAACATGATAAATTACTTAACCCTTCCCCTATTTTCGGAAGCTGGTTACAATTTAAAGTAAATTGGACTAAATAAGTAGAACAAAGTTGGGTTACTATTTGCATAAAAAGGTTTCGCCGGGGAAAACATTTCTAGAGGCTTTCATTTCATACTGAAGTCAGGAAACGGGTTTAATTGACAATGTACACGGAGCCGAATATAAATTTATTCTAATTAATACGAAACGTTTAAATCAAATGCCATCGGATACTTATTTTAAAAAGTAGGATGTTAAAAACGCCCATCACCTCAAAAAATGATATAGAACGATCTGACAGACTCATCACATCAATTTTGTTGTATTTTTTTTCTAAGATTATCTAAATATTGTCACACCCGTGGGAGAGCCATTCTGAAGCATATGCTGACGCATTTATTGAGCCGGCTCGAAATAACACAGAATAATCAGTGTAAAATGGTACTTGTAATATAATACCTAATACAATACCATTCGTTAAATGAATGACAATATCAGTCGGCAACACAACCAATGCGCGGACATGACAATGACATTTGTAAGTTAAAAAATACCTAATTAAAGGTTCGGTGTTTGGGGCATTGACGGTAGGAATGAAATTGACCGTTTTTAGAGAAAACTCCTATTGAAATAATTACAACTGTGGTTAGTTTATTGTAGAATTAGTTTGGATTAGATATAATGTAATGAAATGCGCGAAGGTGGTGGTGTTGGAAGTGAATATTTATGAGATGAACGAAATAATTGTATCCTCTAATCTGTATATTTTATTTATAAAGATATAACAATATATTAATTTGGACGTACTTGCAAAAATATTAATTTGGGCAGATTTAATACTTTAAACTATGCTTATTATTTTGTTATGGAAATGGTGGCAAACGAGCTGAAGCCTCATCAAGGATAAGTGATCTTTCGCCCATGGACACATCCAGCCCTTGCCGTGACGCGGGTGCATTGCCGGATAAATTTATTTTAGAGATATCATACTGATTGTTTGAACACTATAGAAACTTCAGGATAAAAGGAAATTAAAGCTTATTACGACGTGCTTCAAATCAAATAGTATGTACACGTCGTATCCTTTCGTAGCATATTTGCTACGGTTGCACATTTCGTAGAACTAAATGCTCGTGAATCAAGTCGATTCGATATCCTGGTTCTTTGAGAAGTATTTATCGTTAATAATTACATTTGTAACCACATTGTTCATTATTTACGCCTTAAATATATTTTTCAGGGGTGTGCCTCATTGAGCATGCAAGTGGGAGACAGACGGATAAACAAACAAACCATAACAACTCATACAGCAGCTACGGGCTTTTTCAGGTCAGTAATGACAGAATGTTAACATTTTTTTCGTTAATAATATACATATTATATAGAAAATCATTTAAACTTGATACAAAACACCGTGTCTGAGCTCATAACAGAATCCTTTGTCTCATTATGGTCCACTACAAAATATATAATAATTAGAAAGTGGACTTATTTCCATATATATTTTTGTTTCAAAGCAATGCAATCACAATTTTAGCTCAAATTTATGAAGACTTCAGTATTCATTTTGATAATTTTTTTGTTTTATTTATTTATTAAATTAGTCACTTGATAAGTGTTTGTTAGCTGTTATTATTTTTTATATGAGAAGAGAACATCGCCGCCCATGAGAAATCGCGTCACAGTCCACGCATTGGTTGTGTTGGTGACTTTTACGCCGCTTAAGCGGTATTTTTAAGGAAGACTGATAACCTCACTCACTAAGCCAAACATACTACAAGTACCGTTTCACGCTGAGTATTCTGTGAGCCCGTGGTAGCGTTTCGGACGAGCCAGCCCAATTTGCGCATCGGCATGACTTTTCCACGGTTCCTTCATTTATAAATAAGGTAGCAGTGGGGAGGTTTGACTGTGATTTTGAACTGCAATTGTTATTTATATAGAGACAATTGAGTCAACAATAAATGAATATTATACAGACAAAACGATATCTTATCAGACATTAATTAAGCTTAGCGCTAAGCCTCTAGTGACGCCTCGGAATAGAAATTAACGTATGTTAAGCTTAAATATAACATTAGATTTACTGTAATCTAATATGTGGGCCACATCTTAATATAAATGGGAAAATTATTCCCTACAAAACGAAAGTTTTGAATATTTATTGAGATTTTTTACTGTAAGGGATTGATCTAATTCTATTAAAACTTAGTTTAGTAATTATATGTATGAAAAATTAATTAATTACCCATGGAGCTTATTCAATTGTAATGAATATGTATAATTTGTATAAATTTACACAAAACCAATGATAAAATATATACTAAATTTAACCAATAACATTTATTTGATGTATTTAAAGCTCACAATATAATTGTGTCAGGCAAATCAGCCAGTGTAATTTCAATTTCAATGCTCAAACTTAGGTAAAGCAGAGCCAAACCTCAACACACAGACACAACGCATTTACATATTGATGATAGATTAACACACTAATTGCAAACGATTTATACTCTATATTAAATAAATTATGTTCATTAGTATATACATATTAAAAACTGAATTCTCTTATATTTTAATACATTTTTGGTTAATAAACTAAAAATGAAAAAAATTCAATAATGGAAGCAAGCTATGTAGATTATATTTTTACTCATAAATTGCATATTTTCTTATAAATACTCACATAATTCATTATTAATCAATTTATCTTAATTGCTTATACATTTTTTCTATAATATTGACTTATTTAACGCTGTCTATCTGTACCTATCGTAAAAAACTTTATAATTTTACTAAAAACAGTATTAGATGGTACAAATGTATTTTACACCGGACGTCTTAGATTTGAATTACGGAAAATAAACGTTTTGTTTGTAGTAAGGACAATGAATGAGCTAAAATAACTGCATAAGTTTATTTTCTTCGATCTTTATCAAAATATACTAAAAAGTTAAATTCTCACATAGTTATAAAATTATATTAGCATTCTAAAATCAAGGTGTCTTTCAAATTCGATTTGAAAAAGGAATAATATTTTATTCGAGGATAATTGAAAATTGAAAATTCCATTCGTCTCTTGACAAAAGAACGTCTTGATACGTATTCTACTGAAATAACACTGAATAAAAATGGTAATTCTTTGGATTAGATGTATTATCGCAACACATTAGGATCGATTGTGCCTACCTACCGTTGATAATGTATTAAAACGTAATTACCATACAAAAGGATCATTTGTGTAGCCATAATTACTGGCGTCATTCTGTTCCCAATTTGACAGAAATATGATGAGCACGCTTTGTGTATCTCATTTATAACATTATAATCGATTCACGTGTTCTGTCACTTGATACTAATTATTGATACTGTGTTACATGAAAAGATTTAATGTGGATCTAAAGCATATATATATTTATATATACCCTACGTACGATTTATGTGTTTTACTAAAAAAGTTTGGTTTTTAAATTAAATTATAATTGTCCGGCCTCGGATTCGAACCCGATACCTTTCGCTTTATACTACGGTTTTACACAATCATCATCATCATCAGCGTATCAAGTCGACTGCTGGACATAGGTTTCCCCCAAAAGGAGAGTGATTTACACAAATTTTTACACAATACCACCGTGAAATAATAAAAATCAATAAACAAATATCAAAGTAACCGACATTGCCCGCCGTATTAGTAAGTTGAAGTGGCAATGGGCTGGCCACATCGCTCGACGAACCGA
>DWCF01001607.1:0-29009 GCA_018230265.1 Delias oraia | reverse complement strand
ATAAGAAAAGTTGGGAAAACGGTATGTAGTGAGAGCCTAGCTATGTTGTTTTATACGTCTGCCATGAAGCGAAGGTTTTATTTCCGGTCCGGATAATTGTAATTTATTTGGTCTCTGGAAGGGCTGGGCTAGTGCCCATTGGATAGCGATGCTGTAGAATATTCTGACGCACTAATTGAGCCGTATCGTCCGAAGTGATACCATTGACTCACAGAATTCTCAGCGTGAAACGGTACATGTTCTGTGTTTCGCAGAGTGAGTGAGGATATCGGAGGCCCTTAAAAGTGTCGCTTAAACGGCGTAAAAAGCTGGCAACACAACAAATGCGTGGATTGTGGTGCGATTTTCTCGGCGGTGTTCTCTACCATATAGGAAATCCATCTGCTGCGTTGTACGCTATACCATAAAACATAATATTTATTATAAAGACTTTTAATTAAACAATTATTTTATGCAATGGGCTTACGGGAACTCAACAACATGTTGCCTATAGACATCTTAGACTTCAATTGGGACCGGTGCGTTGCCAGTTTTTTAATTAAAATGATTACCTATATCTTATTTTTATATATATATATGTAAAAAAAATAATATTGTAATATTATTATTTATAATATAAATAATAATATAATAGGTAATATTATTATTTATAATATTGTAAATAATATTATATTTATTAATGTATGTTTGCTGTCACTGACTATTTTTTTTATACTATCGGTGGCAAATGAGTAGGAGACTCACCTGGGGAAAATGGTCCTCATGGACAACCACAGCCCTTGCAAAGCCGCGGTTGCGTTGCCAGCCTTTGACTATGAACTAAACAGCATTTCACTTCCTCATAAAAAAATTGACATGAAATATATTTAATATTATCTGTGAATGAGCGATGTAACACATTAAATTATAATATTCTTAACTGTTTCACACTTTGAAAATATGTGCCAATAAAATTAAAAATAACTATTTAGAAATTAATATCAAAAGTTTGTTCCTTATAAATGCTCGTAGTAATTTGTATTTAATTCTTTCTAGGAACGTAAATTGTACAAGATTCGCTATGGGTCGTTTGGCGGCAATGTAGAGTGGAATAGCTGCATCTTGGAGATCAGATCCATTGGGAGCAAGGTCCTTAAACGCCATCACTTCCTTCAACAGACATCAGATTATCATGGTCTCTTACGGAATATTATTATTGAAAAGGGTGAGTAATTAGATTTCAAAATATATATAATTATATATATATATTTGGATGGAGGTCGGAAGGGTAGGCCTGTGTCCAGCAGTGGTCGTTCTACGGCTGCAATGATGATATATATAATTTAATTTATATATTATTCGGTGTCTGAAAAGTCTTGATAGTGGCCGGGCGAGTGAGAGATACATACTGAAGTAGATGCTGATAGATTCTACCACGGGCTCACAGAATACACATCGAGAAAAGGTACTTCTACTGTGTGGAGGTATTTCTACTGTGGATATCGGCGGCTATTGTAATTATACCGCTTTAGTGCCGTTAAAAGCCTGCAACACAATTAAAGTGTGGATCGCGGCGCGTGGGCGCCATGGGCGGTTGTTTTATCTTACTACATGCGGGTGATGTAACGAAATATTTTAAAAAATAATCAAAATTGGGTGCACTGTTCTCAATTTTTTCTCTATATTTAATTATATATATATAATATATATATATAAATTGCTATATACTTATATTATACATATAAAATAATTATATCTCAAGCTTTATAAGAACTTATTGGTTCGGTTGCGTTAAAAAATTTACATACACTTCACCAAATTTCCCTAAAGCCCTATTTCTACCTGACTACAAAAAAACTTTGTACTCTAACAAGAAAATAATTTCATCCCTTGAAAAAGTAATTTCATATAAACCTTATTTTGTTGCATCTGAATTGGATAAGTTCACAATGCTAATTATGTAAATTATTTTTAATGATATAAAATCTCTACAATCTATACATATAAAAATTAATTTCTGTTTGTTAGTCTTTAAAACTCGAGAACAGCTGAAGCCTTTTTTTGTGAAAGGACTAAATACTGCCGGCCATACGACCTTTTCAGCTTAACACGGACTTTAGGACCGTGGATTTGATTTTTAGCCGCGACTAGCGCAAGGGCGTCTCCTGGGAGACACGAACATCGGCTTGGGCCATTCCTGGGTCATGGGCCATGGGCCGCCTGAGCAGCTGATTAAGCTAAACGGATAGAGTCTGGTGACATAACTAGGTCCTCGCCTCCGTATCCGGCGGAGGCGACTGTTATCGCGGTCCCTACACAGAACCCTAACCAACCATCTAAGTTTATGTCATTTTACTCTCGGGAGGGTATCAGCTTATTGTTAGCTATTGTGATGGGATCACCCGGATTGTCTAACATATGTCTGGTTCTCCATTTGTGTTTAGTGCTTGGAAGAAGAGTGTAATCTGCACTAGAAAGTTGGGATGATGTTCGGTATTAGTGAAGTAGTGCTGAATTACCAGGTTCATCTATTCGGCTATAGTGGGGAGCTCCAAGTCGTGCGATTTCGAATTCTATTTTTAAAATATTCCTATAAGTTCATTGATAGTGTAAAAGCGTAGAAAAAATTGAAAATTTCCCGAAAAGTCTAAAAATATACTTTTCTTTAGTGCCATACAACGATGCATCTGCCATACAAAATGCATATCCCATACTTGTTGTATCGACAGGTAGCGGCGTACAGCGTACATCTTCTGACGTCTTTACTAGACATACATATAAATGTCGTGTCGCGATGTTTGTTAATTTTAAGATAAATAATAAGAAAAAAAACTTTTCCATATAGACTATTCCATATCATATTGGTAAATCATATTAAACAAATAATAAATATTAATTAGTTATAACAAAAACTTACCTAAGCTAATCTCAAATGTATAAATTTTACACGAAATTTCAATGTTAGGTGATTGTAATGCCACTGCCACTAAAACAAATCTTGCCAAGATCATGACAAGGCAAGCCACAATGCACAAAGCCGCATGGCGTCGTAAATTTCCCGACGGCTTCTAACTCAGCCTGATATTATCAAAATATCACATGTTTGCAATTGAAACGAATTTTAGTTTTTCATGCGACCTCGTTGCGAGGTGACTTGAGTATGAAGCGTTCACTTATACAAGAACAACAAAAATATTGTGTTTTTTTATTTTTATTTTATTTTTTTATGGTACAGCATACAACGGAGCAGGTGGGTCTCGTATATGGTAATAGAACACCACCGTTCATTGACAAACGTGGCCCAAACCGCGCTTTGGTTGTGTTGGCGGGTTTTTTAAGCCGCATAAGCAGCATTTCTTAAGGGCCCACAATATCCTCACTCCATCAGTGAAACTATCCGATACTTTATGTAAGAGAAAATTCTCTGAGTGGGACCTGAGTGTGGGTTTACCATAGAGGAGACCCACCTGCTCCGTTGTCCGCTATACCATAAAAAAATACTAAACAATTCATTCAGTTGCAGATTCGACCACGAAGTTAATACAAGAGAGGGCAGATCAATGGTTCGTTGATAAAAACCTGCTAACAATGAGGGATTGCTTTAATGGTGACATTATCATCTTCAACAGAGTACCGAACCTACCAAACAGAACACTCATCGAAGATACGTTGACCTTATATAGAAGAAGATCTGGTGTTTGGACCTGTGATGCTATAATATAATTCAGTAGATTAATAAATAATATAAAAACATATTTTTATCTTTTACCGTTTTATTCGGACCAGGGACCGAACGTAATATCTCTCGCTTTGTTATGACTTCGAGGCTCTTAAGTATATATCTTACACAACCTACAGTTGAGGTATTTAAGTCCATAATTCAAAATTATTCTGTTTTGTTATGGAAACGTTGGTTAACGAGTGGGAGGCTCATCTCCGCCCATGGAAACAGGACACCCCTAGCCCTTGCAGGGTCGCGGGTGTGTTGTTAAGGTAATTTATAATTATATGTGATTTATGGCTCCGTTTAAGGGTTACAATCACGTTATTTTTAATTGCTGGTCATTAATTTTATCGGCGGCGTAGACACAGCAGTAAAGTGAGATTTGCGAACGCGATTTATTAAGCCAGGTGGGAATTTCGGGTGTTAATGGGAAATTTATGAGCACGACTCAAGTTTCGATCAGGGTTTATGGCTAGTCCGCAGCTGGACCCTCGAGTCGTTAAGTAATAGCTATCTAGAGGTCTATTAGGGGTTGTACGACTCATAGATATGTGGTCTTTTAAGCATACCACGAAGTGAAGGGATCGCGTTCGATCCCTGGTCCAAATTGAAAATTTATCATGTTAGGTATTTTGAAGTGTATAATGGACAACGGAGCAAGTGGGTCTCCTATATGTCCAGCTTTTTACGCCCTCCCATATCGTCATTCACTCAGCGAAACATAGCACAAGATTACATGTACCGTTTCGGACTGAAAATTCTGTAAGCCTATGGTATCATATCAGACGAGCCGGTCCAATTTCTGCGTCTGCATGGCTCTCCACCAGGCGCGACAATATTAAGACACTTGCCCGGCGACTGTTAAGCCCTTCCACAGACCGAATAAATTATAAATTAAATTATAATTTTTTGTACCGGGGTTCGAACCCAATACCTCTCGGTCCTTTCTGCGCTAAATAGCAAAAATAACCCACATTGGACAATTTAATATTTCGATTTACACGATCGCTATGTATGTGAGCACGACAGAGGTTCGGTGTGTTATAAAACCTCATTTGGCTGGGAGGCAATCTCACGAATCAATACCTTTGTCGATGTAACTCAGTTAATATACGCGGTTATTTTTGTGTTTCTGAATATATTATGTCGCTTTTGATATTCCTAAGTGGTGTTGCCCAAATTCTTGTAAAAATACAGGACCAAGACCGCCTTATTTTAGGAAGAACAAGACTAAGCCGTCAAAGCTCCTGCGTCTCGCATGTCGGACTGAGCGCCATTTCATGAAATCGGTATAACACTTCGGGGGATACCGTATAAGATATGCTTAGGACCTCTTTTAGACGCAACAAACTGTATTAAAGAATATGAAAAACTGGACCTATGTGCATTACGACCAATAACAGACAATGAAAACATTCATTAAAAGTTACAAGTTCCTATGCTGATATGTTTTTGAAAACATCTGAAGTAAACTTTAATAAAGAGCAGAAGTCTAGTATGTAATATCACGACTCGCAAGACTCTTGCTGCAAGATCAATACTGGGAGCGCAATACCAAGACCAAGATCATTGGTATTACCAGGTGTATTGACGCAAGATAAAGGCTCAAACTCGTCTTGCACTTGTCTTTTGACAATATCCCTAAGATAATATCTATTGACTGCCTTACGTAAGGAATTCTATTAATTTCTTTAATAAATTACGTGCCACGTTCTTGGTCTGTATGTAATAGATTTCTAAGCTAAAAGAATCTTTTTATAAAATTGCTGTATTTCACCATTGACCATCCAGGCAGGGTGTAACCTTTTATCACTTTCACCTCGATGTTTGTCGTTCCACAACTGAGAATTTTCAAGACATTTTGTGCCGCGCACCACCTCTCTGTGGAAACAGCTGACAGCGGGGTATTTCCAAACCAATACGACTTGGGGACCTTCAATAAAAGAACGTATATTTTCCTTCAACTCCGGCAACGCACCCGCAGCTCCACAAGGGCTTGAGGTGTCTATCGGTGGAGGCCCTTGGCCTAGGTGAGCCTCCTGCTCATTTGCCACCAATTATATAAAAAAATTGCCATACTATTTGTCTTACAACTTGCAAGATATTTAGTCTTAGACTTGGAAAATCTAAACTTAATTTTTATTATTTTATTACGAATTAATGATGAATTTTATTATTTAACAAACAACGTAACATGAAGCGAGAGGTATCGGGTTCGAATCCCGGTCCGGACAATTATAATTTAATTTATAATTTATTCGGTCTCTGGAAAGGCTTGACAGTGGCCGAGCGAGTGTGTTAATACTGTCGCACCCATGGGAGAGCCATGCTGAAGCATATTCTGACCACTAATTGGGCTGGATCATACGACGTGATACCACGGGCTCACAGAATACTCAGCGTGAAACAATAGTTGTACTTTGTTTCGTAGAGTGAGTGAGGATGCGCGGCCTGTGGCGCGGTTGTTCATGGGCGGTGTTATCTTACCCTAGAGGATAACCACCTGCTCCGTTATCCGCTATAGAATAAAAAAAACAAAAGCTATTTTTATGGTTGTATGGTTTTATAACATGGAAATGCTTTTCAAATAAGCTAATAACCTATATTAAGACGCCATAAAAACTGGTTAATTTTTAACTGCTATTACGTGTACGTTATAAAGATTTATGGTGGGCCTATTCAACATCCGTGTATTTAAATATAGACTGTATTTTTTTGTTCATAAGATCTGATTTGGCGTAGCATTAGCTTAATCGTCTTAAGAACAAGGACAAAAGTATAATTTCTGGTGTTAGCGCACTGAAAGGATTGTATATTTATGAAGAATGAAGAATGTTTAATAAAGCCGTGAAAGAACCATGCTGAAGCATATGCTCGGCGGAAGTAATTAGCGGGCTTCGTCCGAAGTGATACTAAGAGTCATAGAATACCGGCGCGAAACAATACTTGTACTATGTTTGTTTGAGTGAGCATATCGGAAGCTTGAAATTATGACGCTGAAGTGTACAAAGCGGGCAACACAATCAAATCGAACTATAGTGCGGTTCTCTTTGGGCGGCAGAATACTCTTAGCATAGACGAGTTGCCCGCTATTCCATCATCATCATTTCAGCCGTAAGACGTCCACTGCTGGACATAGGCCTCTCCTCCTCCTCCTCATAGGCATCCTGTTTTATTCTTCTGAGAATATATATACCGCTGTATCGAAACAATATGAATAAAGATTGTAACTATTTTTTATACATAAAAGAGCCTCGTAGGTAAATATTTTTATAAGTCTCTATGAAGCCAGAGGTATTGCTATAATAGTCTTTGATCATCTATGGCGTCATTTAGGTTATTGATATTAAAGTCTTTATTACATCTTGTGCGTCTATCTGTTGAAAATATATCTTATTTTATTGGTGATAAGATCTGAAATAGCGTAGCATAATGGTTCAAAGGCTTTATCGCAAAGTTAACATGAGAATCAGAGTCTAATTTCTCGTGTTAGCGAGCTCAAAGCGCTTTGCAATCCTATTTTCAGCGTCTAAAGTCGATTTGGCTTCAGGTTTTCGCCTACTGTGGCATAGTTTGACATAGCACGTATTAAATAGAGATAAATTTGACATTTTTATGTCCTCTATATTTTTGACTTGATAAATTTATCACCTAATATATGCTCGTCGTTCTACAACTAAGCGATTTTTTGTATTAGACGTATCAGCTGTATCAGCTGTCTCAGGCGCCTGCAGAGATATTTTCAAACCGATATGAAATAGGAGCCTTTAAGAAATGCGTACATATCGCTAAAAGGCCGGGAACGCACCCACGATCCAGCAAGGAATGGAGGTATCCATGAGTGAAGGTCCGTTTTTCTTAGTAAGCCTCCATTTTTGCTTCCCTATTTTTATAAAAAATACATGTATCTTACTAAAATATTTTTTTTATTCTATAGCGGACAACGGAGCAGGTGGGTTTCCTATATGGTAAGAAAAACCGCCGCCCATTAACAACCGCGCCACAATCCGCGCATTGGTTGTGTTGCCGGCATTTTACGCCGCTTAAGCTGCCTTTTTAAGGGCCCCCGATATCCTAACTCACTCTCAAAAACAGTACATGTACCGTTTAACGCTCAGTAAACTATGAGCCCGTGATATCACTTCGGACGAGCCGGCCCAATTTGTGCGTAAGCTTAATATGCTTTAGCATAACCCTCCCGTGGAAGAAATCATTACGTTAATAGGAATAATCAAACAAGAGTATGACTGGTGTTGAAAGAGAGTTTTGTTTTTTATTTCCGCGTTTGCAGGCAGATTTGATAATTGACGTTGAAAATTTAACGACTAAAGATTGTCTTAAAAACTAAAAAGCTTAGCTTATATATTAATACTGTTTTATCTATATTTTATTTAAATATTAAATAATCAACGATTTATATGAAATATAATTGAATAAATGAGGAATAATTTCATTTTAACAGGGCACTTGTGTTGGGTTTACGATTATAAATCATTACTGCACTATCATCACAGTATAAGATGACCAATAAAATCATGGTCATATATCGTGTGGGCCTTTATAAACACTTAAAAATATAAAAACGATTTTTTGAATTCGACAGACCTCAAAATCCCCAAAATCGTTAAAATATTTCTAATAAATTAGTCTCGTAGCTACTTAGCTACGAGGCTGGTTTAATAGGTCTACCACGAAGCGAGAGGTATCGGGTTAGAATCCCGATTCGGACATTTATAAATTATAATTTATTATGTCTCTGGAAGGGTTTGACAGTGTCCAAATGAGTGTCTTAATACTGTCACACCCGTGGAAGAGCCATGAAGCATTTGCTGACGTACTATTTGGGTCGGCGCGTTCAAAGCAACACCACGGGTTCTTACCATAGAGACCAGCCCACTCTGTGTTAAGACACTCGCCGGACCAATGTCACGCCCTTCCTTAAAAAAAATACTAAAAATTGTACTGATTAAACCAGTACTGTGCTATAATGCACTCTTGCGGCGCCGCAATCGATCCTTAATTACTACTCATTACACTTCCCACAGGATACAGTTAACATATAGGAGCGGGGAAATCTGGAGAAAATTATTTACACTGAATTTATTCTTGTAAGAAGTGTTAAATTGCTTTTATAATACATAAGGTATTTATAATGTATATAGCGGGCAACGAAGTAGGATGATTTTCTGGTAAGAGATCACTGTCCATGGAAAACCACGCCACAATATATGTAACTTGAAGGGCCACAAGTTTCGTTACTCAAACAGCGAAACAGTACTAGTGCTATTTTACGTATTTTACTGGTATTCTGTATTGGGATGTATCGGAAAACTTATTGCGTCAGAATGGTTCGTCCACAAGCAAAATGGAAATGTTTAGATACTCGCCTGGCTCTTCAATAAACTGATTTTTTATGGGAACGATGACAAACAAGCAGGATTCTTATCCTAGATGAGTCTCCTTCTCATTTCGTCATGAAAAAGAAGGATCATCTAAGATAAGCAGTTCTTCAATGCTCCACTCGTTGCTGGGATGCGGGTGCGTTGCCGGCCTTTAAGGGATGAGTACGCTCTTTTGAGCTTTTTTTTTTTGAGGCTCCCAAATGGTATTGGTTTGAAAATACCTCCTGCAGGGATCTTATTCTACATAAGTAACCAATTTATATAGTAGGAAAAGGTTGTATGTCCCATAGGCAGGTAGCTACAATTCAGACGAGGGATTCTCGTAAGCAATTCTTCACGTAGACAAGCTTAAAACTATTATCTAGAGAATTTCTCTGTATTAGAAGCGTTATTAACTCGTAAGAGAGGCACCTAATTGTATGCTGCAGTTCACCTCAAGTGAGGTAAACTAGAAGTACAAGCTTTAGGAAACTCACAATTAAACTAATAAAAGTAATCTTAGCGGACAACGGAGCAGGTGGATCTTTTAAATGGTAAGAGAAAACCGCCGCCCTTGGACAACTGCGCTACATTCCGCGCAATGGTTGTGTTGCCGGCTTTTTACGCCGCTAAAAAAAAGATTTTAGTGAAATTTTACAATATAGCTTATATGTTAGACTAACGCATAGGCTGTAATTTATATTGATATTGTGTAAATTGGGTGACATATTATAAAATATGTCACATATTATAAAAATAATTCAAAATTAATTTTTAATAAAATTTGAAAATAATGAACCACCGGGTATGACATCTGCTGTATCCACTAGTTTTGTATAAGCCTTAGTAAGCATCACTTATAATTGTGTAAAAAAAACTTTATAATGTTTACAGGTTTTTTTATGGTATATCCGTGCTTTAATTGTGTTTTCGGGTTTCTTACGCCGCTTAAGTGATATGCTGGTAGCACAATTATTGCGCCAGCGTGGCTCTCCCACGGACATTCACCCGGCCACTGTAAAACCCTTTCAAAGACTGAATAAATTATAAATTTTTATTTGGTTTTGAACTCGATACCTTTCGCTTCATAGCAGGTTTAAAAAACCACCACGCTACGAGGATAGTAGCACAAGGAAGATTCGCTAAGGAACCCATACATTTGCATCGTCTTGGAAGAAAGCACTATATGCTAATTTTCTTGATAAAATTCTTTTATGTCCGACTTTCTGAGACTCCTCATTAAATAAATATTTTAAGTTTTCCCATTTTCCGCGCAGCTCATCAAACTACGGAAGTTTAGTACGACTTTAAAATTATTGAACTTTTTTATATTTATTTCAAAGAGACTTTTATATAAATACTTTATATTTTATTTATCTTTCAATATTTTAACTGTGAGCGCTGTCACTGTCTGTGAACGAAATGATACATTGTTTTGACAAATGACTGATGTTGGAATGATTTTTTTCTTTATCCCTAGTAAAAAATATATTTTTCTTTGGAAGTATTGGTTCATAATTATAATATATAAGAATTTGAATATATGATTAGGTATATCATCACAATGATTGTGGCAATTTGTGACCGCTAGGCACAGGAGCCAAAAAAGAGTAAAATTATAATGTTAAAAGTAATATTAAATAATTTAAATAAAATCTTTAGAAGCATATATATTTATATTACTTCTACATTTATAAAGCAACACAAATTTATATTTATAATAATTATTAAAAATATAATTATAGGTATAATTAATGGAAGAGAAACAAGATTTTATAATAAACCATAGTTGGGTAAAAATGACAAAAATTCCAATTCTATGCTTGCAGTTTATATATGGCTTATCTTTATCCACATTAAGTTTTAAATCTTTAATAGGAGCCCTATAACTGTACGAATTCACAAAAAAACAATGTGATCTGTGGAAATTAGTCGACCGACTGTCATGATAACGTGATTCATATGAAAATTTACCGCAGCTTCCCTCCATTAGTACCACAGACAATCCTATTCGGTGATAAGAAAATTTATGTTATTTGATACCGTGTAAAAATGTTTGTTAACAAAAGATGTAATAATTTCAGCTTGTAAGCCGACTTTTTTTGTTTGTGTGACAGGGGCATAAATTATTGTTTAATGGTCAATAGTGAGAGAGCCATACTCGTTCGAAGTGTTATTGGCTCACATAATGTTCAGCATGAAACGATACTTGTACTGTGTTTCGCTGAGTGAGTGAGGATATTGAAGCTGGCGTGGTGCTCCTTGGAAGGCGCTGATCTCTTACTATAGAAGAGACCCGCCTTTTTCGTTGTCCACTATACCATAAAAATATATCTGCGTAAGTACTTTCCATGACTTTCAAATGTTTACATGTTTACATTATATAAGTCATTTCCGCTGGTCCAGAACTGTTTTTAAAAACAGTGACGTCCGCGTGGCTAATAATATCTTTATTTTTTTATGGAAAAGCTGGCAAGCGTGCCGATAGGCACGAACAAGTTCAGAATTATATAAACAAATGACGTGCCGCCATTTTTAAAATGTCTGTTTGGTAGGCCACGTCCGAAGGATTCGCTCGACGCAGACAGCTGTTGGGGAATGAACAATTAATTAATTGTTATAGAAAAAGCGAGTGTAAACTATTTTATACTAAATATTGATTTAAATTTTAGTTAATTCTTTTAAATCACCTTATCTATTATCATAAGTAGTCTATCGACTATAACACAAAATTAAGGACGACAACACAAACGTGCCTTTACAAGGGCTAGGGGTGTCCGTGAGCGGAGGATCGCTTACGCTTCCATAAAAAATAAAGATATTATGAGATGTATATAGATGTTCTGGACCAGCGGAGATGACTTATATAATGTTGGCAAACGATATACAGGCAATAAAGGGAATTATTTATTCGTTTTTTCATAGACGTTACCGCATGTGACTCTCATTCCTTATTCAGAGCCGCAAAGACATTTGTATAACCCAATGTCTGCTTATATTTCAGTTGAAACCCTATTTTATTGCTTTATTACATTTGCAAAACTCCTTTATGTTCGCATGGTTTCTCTTATGCAAATTTTTCTTATGCAAATTTTAGTTTCCCAATATCACCCGTAGGAGAGCCATTCTGATGCATAAATTGGACCAGCTGATCCAAAGTCATACCACGGGCTCACATACTAGCCTGTAACAGTACGTGTACTGTAAAGCTTCAATGAGTAAGTGGGGATATTGGAGGCTCTTGAAATTTCCGTTTAAGCCCGCAACACAATCAAAACGCGGATTGAGGCGCGGTTGTATATTCTCATTCTAAATAAAAATAGGGATCCAAACGACAATAATGTATGAATATATTTTCTATCAAAGTATTTAATTTCATTAATTATATTAGGTACTGGTCAGTATACAACATTTTTTAAAAAATGTATGGAAAATATTCTACCAAAATATGTATAAAGCATTTTAATTTTTGTAGCATGGAATTTTCAGAGTTCAGCAATTCATTTTCAGTGCTCTTAAAACGCTTAAGGATACTTGAGTATCTTCAAAAATTAAGTAATTATATATCTTGTCCAGGTATTTTTTACCGCACACATTCCTATAGATGAGATATAAATTTTTATGACAATTCCCAGATATTTGATTTTATATAGATAATTTGAGTTGCGACGACGCTCCAGGGCGTCATTTTCGTTTGGTAATTTCGGCTGAGACATTTTTTTTATGATATAGCGGTCAACGGAGTAGGTGGATCTATTATATAGTGAGAGAACACCGCCACCCATGGACAACCGCGCCACAGTCCGCGCATTGTTGCCAGCTTTTTACGCAACTTAAGCGGTATTTTTGAGGACCTCCGATATCCTCATTAACTCAGCAAAACACAGTACAAGTACCTTTTCACGTTGAGTATGCTTTGGTTTAAGGGGAAGCTAATATAGTCTATTGATTTAGGGAAAATAATCTGTGTAACAGACACAGAAATATGTCTGTCCATTCACCAATAAAAACCGCAAGAATTACTTTCATTTTCATGTGTGTTATTAATGACCAACACATTTATCTTATTTAGACTCATATAATAATGTGACTTGGCAATTTTATTTTTGTGTTACAACGTTAACTTATGACTTAGCGGTTTTTAGTGTTTCCTACACTTTTACCTTTTACTTTTTATATCCTCACTCACTGAGCGAAACACTACAAATACGCTGGTATTCTGTGAACCCATGGTATCACTGGACTAACCACCCCAATTCGTGCATCTGTTTTTGTTGCAGAATGTCTCATCTACATGTGTAAACATGGGCTGGCTCGTTCGAAGTGATACCACGGGCTCACAGAATACTCAGTGTGAAATGGTACTTGTGCAGTGTTTCGCAGAGTGAGTGAGGATATTGGAGGCCCTTAAAAGTGCCACTTAAGCGGCATAAAAAGCCGACACAATAACTAATGCGCGACTGTGGCGCGGTTGTTCATCGGCGGAGGTTTTCCTTATCATATAGGAGACCCACCTGCTCTGTTGTAAGCTATATTATTAAAAATACTACTTGGGATTCTACAAAAAAAAAGTACCCGTGGCCCAGCAAGGTGTCCATGGGCTAGGCTAAGATCACTAGGTGAGCCTTCTGCTCGCAGAAATCTTAATAGCACGAAATTTAAATAAAATATCTTGTAATTGTCATAAAAAATTGACATCTCTTCTATAGGTATGCCTGAATGTCAGCGGTAAAAATATCTGAGCAAGATATAATAATTACTTCATTTTTGAAGATACTCAAGTATGCTTCTGCGAAGTATGTGATGATGCATTCTTGTTCGAGACATGTTAAGGTACTAACAATGCGCATTCAATGCACTTAACATTTTCATCCCATTTTCGTGAAATCTTTTCTAAGATCTAATAAGTGAACCGCGCAGAACTAGGTTTTCCAATTGAAATACGAAATTCTTTGGCGATTCGGCTAAGCGACTCGAGCCAAACCAATTCGATAAATATCAACCTATTTTGTACTTCATTTAATGCCATCTAGATGTTTTTCCAACATTTTTTTGTAAGAAAAACCTCCTTGTAAATAGTTTAAATAATTTAGTTTTTTTCAGAAAGAATGTTTTTTTTAAAATATATTTTATATTATATAAGACTAATGGGGATAACAACATAACACAATTCACCTAAAAATGGAGAAATATTTAAAGTTTAGTAGCTTCTATGTGGATTACCACCGCCCATGGACAATCGCGCCATAGTCCGCGGGTTTTTTTTAGGGCTATTTGCTGCCGGTTGGTAATGTTGCCGGCTTTTAATACCGCTTAAGCGGAATTATTAAGGGCTTTTTCCAAGCGGTAACATTTACGTGTGGTATGTTCTCGTAATCTTGACACCTGTATTTGATGTTGTATAGAGATTGTACTTCGAAGGCTTTCTTCTGAATATATTTCACACCCTTCGTATTGTCACAAACAAGACGTGCCATTAAAGTTTTTTTTAATTTCTTTCAATTGTTCTGTACATAAATATTAGTTAAAGTTTTGTTACATTGGAACAAGGCACTTATGAACAACTTTGCTTCTTAACCAGTCTGCAAACAGTCAAGAAACTGAAAAAAGTTTTTTTATGGTATAGCGGACAATAGAGAAAGTGGATCTCCTATATGGTAAGAGAACACCGCCGTCCATAGATAGCTACAGATGTGTTTTCAGCTTGTTAAGGGCGAAACACAGTAGAAGTACTATTTTAAGTACAACTACCATTTTACGCTGAGCATTCTGTGAATTCCTCTATAGAGTAATAAAGATAGCGCTGTATGGAAGGAGTTTTGTGAAACAGTTTTTTAGATTGTCAATTAAGATTTGTGTCTTCAGCTGAGGCCTTCGGCAGGCGTTCCCCTTTGTGGGCAAAGTGACATTTCTAAACATTTATACTTATTGTCGCGTGTAAGAATTTGAGACATTTATAAATTTTAAACTACAGATAATATAGTACATGGAGACGGCATTAACAAAATGTTTTCACTGTTTTTCTCCGATGAACTGTCACGATAAATAAATAATGATTCAAGATTTTAGATTATACATAATTTATGAGTTGTTAGTTTAAATTATGTGCGATTGGATAAATAGTTATTCACGCTTTTTGTATTAATCATATTTATAAAATACCAACATTTTAAATGAAAATAAGAAGATAAACCACCTCCGCCCATGGAAATTCCAGGCCTTGACGAGGCGTGGATGAGGCTGGCCTTTTATGGCCTTTTGGAAGGACTTCACGGGTGAGTGTCACAATTGTGGGAGAGTCATGTTGAAGCATTTGCTGACAAACGAATCAGGCTGGATTCAGTGTGAAATGGGAATTGTATTTGAAACGGAGCTTGTATTGTGTTTCGCTGAGTGAGGATATCGCACACCATTAAAAATGCCGCTTAAGTTTCGTAATAATATAATAAGTTTCGTATAAGCCGGCAACAACCGGTGGTGTTTTTTTACCATATAAGAGGCCAACCTGCACCGTTGTCCGCTGTACCATAAAAGATGTATTATCTGTATGAGAAATACGGTAAATTCATAAGCATAAGACATGTATTTCATTTTTTTTATTCTATAGCAGACAACGCCGCTCATGAACCACCGCACCAAAGTCCGCGCATTGGTTGTGTTGCCTGCTTTTTACGCTTAAGCAGCACTTTTAAGGCCGATATTTACTTAAATTTTAATTGAAATTCGTTTAGCTTTTTATACTGTGGCCCAAAGTTATATTGAGAACTGAAGCCGTTAACATCCAAATTCTAAGTCGTTAGGAGAACCTATAAATTATCTAGATAGCCTTATTTTTATTTCTCTCAACGTTTCTATATTTATTTATATTAATTGAGTACTTATGCTACTAAGTTTTCACCCGTGGGAGAACCATTGTGAAGCATGCTTAACGCACTAATTGGGCCAGCTCGTCTGAAATGATACGGGCTCACAGAATACTCAAAGTAAAATGGTACTTCTATTGTTTCGCTGAGTGAGTGAGGATATCGGAGTAAAAAGCCGGCAACACAACCAATACGCAGACTGTGGCGCGGTTGAGTATGCGCGGTGCTGTACTCTGACTATATAGTAGATTCACCAACTCAGTTGTTTTTTTATGTGATACATTTTATTTATATTATGTTATGGAATTTTTGTTATGGCCTGGATCCTTTTTATGTTTTCCTATGTAAGCGGCCATGTAAAATACGCGATTCCTTGAGTAGCCACTATATAAATAATTATCTTATTTTAAAAGGGATCTCTTATCCGAGCGACAAATAAAACTTATTTTATAGGTTTTGTTAGCGAAAAGTTGCCGATAACACTTTACGGGTCGCAGGTGTTTGCGAAATTGATACAATTCCCTTTTTCATGATTTGGGTTTTTTTGGATATTGGTTTTTGTTTAATTTTCTTTTATTAAAGTTGACCATGAGTCCTCTGATCCCTCTGTCCAAGACACCACTGTCATAACAAAAGTATTATGATTAAGAATTTATTTATTCCTTTGTTTTCTTCCAAGCAAACGATATAGAGAAAAGTAACTTTAAAGTAACTTTATCATATACTTAAACTTTGTGTGAATAAATTTCTTTTAAGATTGATGATGCAATTTTCTCCGGTAAATATTTATTTTCTAAAGCAGTGATTCACTTTTCAGCTCACGGACCCCTACGGCTTCAAGGATAGTTTTGACGGACCCCGTAATAAAATAAACAATAAAAACCAGATTAGGTATCTATTTTAGATATTATTAGTATTTATGTATGGTCCAGAAATGACAATGCGGACTAGCAGAACTACGTTTTGGGAAACACTACTCTATAGGATATTTTTACTTAGGGCTTTTTTATCGCGCCTATAGCGAGCAACGGAGCTAGCGTATCTCATATGAGGAAACAGATTACCGATAAACCACGCTTTGGTTGTGTTGACGACTTTTTACGCTACTTTAGTGGTATAATTTCAACGACCTCCGATATCTTCACTCACTCAGCGAAACACAATACAAGAATCGTTTTACGCTGAGTATACTGTGAGCCCGTATTTGAACGAGCTGGTCCAATTATTGCGTTAACAAAAACTTTATATTAAAAACTTCTACGTGTTACAAATTATTTTCCAAAACCCCATTTGAGAATACAGAAACAGAACAGAAATTTTGATTATGGACTTTCTTTTTTCAATTGTTTCATGAAAACAATTAAAAGTACTGTATTTTGGATTTGTTCCAGCGTAAAACACAGCAGGTGTACTTAATACTTTTATTCGTCTCAAAGCTGTATTTAAGTGTCATTGTATTTTGAGTACATATTATTAAATACGAACTTACACACAACTTTATATATTTCGTATAATAAATTGAAACAAATTATGTAAGAAAAGCCACGTTTGGCTCCTTTTTTTCTGAAAAAAAATGTTAGAAGTTAGGACAATCGCCCGGTCACTGTCAAATAAACAAATTAAATTATGAATTCTTGTCAGACCGGTTAACCAACCCTGTACCAATGACGTCACGAAGTCTTAAAACTGTTCGGCCATGAGACTTTTATAATAATTAATATTCTAATACGTAATATTTAATATAGGTCATCTTTTGTTTCCAATTAATAATATTTATTCAATTAAAAACATTACATTGCGTTTTATATGTGTTGTGTACATTAAATATGTAATGCAAATAAACCTAAATATTAAGTTTCATATAAAATAATTTTTTGTTGTAATAAAAATATAAATAATTACATTTTATTAAAGTATTTATACAATAACTTTACAATGAGTTATATCAGCATCGGTGGTTCAGTGGTAGAATGCTCGCCTGCCACGCGGGCGGCCCGGGTTCGATTCCCGGCCGATGCAAAGTATTCTTTTATTAAATTATTTTTAATATTATTAGTACTCTAGTTTATATTTTTTTACAATATTAATAAAAAAGCATAAATTTTGTTTTATACTTCTAATAGCGACATCTAGTAAGAAGAACATCAAACACGCATACAATCCTCAATTCAAGTGGATGTAACTTCTATACTTCTAAAATAATATTAATTTTTAATAGATGGGTCTGTTCCAAAACTAATTCTTTCTATTTTCACAGCAATAAAATACAGAATCTGTTTTAAAAATATAAGTAACTAATTTGTATTAAGAATTCGCTTTACAATAATTTTATTCCATATAGGTAAATAACTACATGATTATTTTATTCGTAGATACAGATAATACTTCTTTAAGAGTCATAGTGATTTCTTGATCAAACTCTTAAACTATAGTGTCAAAATAAATCTTGATGCCAAATAACTGTTGTTTTCGATGTTTAATAATAATATTTCTCATCTCGAGGCATTACAATGAAGATTGCCGCGTTTCGCGTTCACCTATTTATTTCAGTCTTACGAAAAGCTTGGCAAATGTGTATTTAGCGTCGTATGATCGTGATATTAACTTAGAACGAAGGAATGTCAAATCTTTATTATGTGTTTTGTGCTTGTATTAGAGGTGAAAAAGTGAAAAAGATAGCAATAAAATCAGCTATATAAGCTGTAAAGTGTATGTGTTTCTTTGCGCTCATGTGCAATCATAGTGAAAGTGTTTAAAAGTGTTGTTGTTATGAAAAGTTGAGGTTATTTTCTGTTCCCGCTTTTAGGCTGTAAATGGATTTGATACTTGGTTCGAGGTAGCAGTTTGGTGAGTAATAGCTATTAAGGTATATCATTAAGGATATTCAAAAGTTTAAAGAGCCCACTTATAGTCTTTACTTATATTTTCATGATGTTAAAGTTTCCAAATGTTTTTATTTTGAAACCTATATTTTCAACGTTTAGAAACGTTAAATTGTCTTTATAAATATTGATTTCATGTTAACAGAGTTGTGTGTGCTGTTAACTAATATATATAGGTATTACTACCACTTTGAAAAAGTTTTTAACTTTATACAAAAATTAATGTTCAAAAGTCTGTATTAATTTCTTTTGATCTTTTATTGCCTATGTGTATGAAGGTAAGTAATGACTAGTTTTATTATAAACTTTTTTAAATATCTCAAACACAAGTGATGGATATTACTCCCATGAATGAAAAAACGATTGTATGTGTAAAAATACTAACTTCACATGAAAAATTTATGTTTATTGTATAGGTTGTGGTACCTGGAAATATTAAGAATGTGACTTAGTTGTTGGGTTAGATTCCCAGAATAGTCTTGATGTGTAATTCCCAGAAAATGGATAAAAGAAATCTATCTAAATACACAAAGATTATGAATATCTTCATTGTATAGATTCAAACCCCAATCCCAGTTATTTTTAAGTGTAATAACAACTCATCAAGATGTATAACTATCTTCTATTCATCAACATCAATCAGGGTTCGACTCCTTGTTAATAACTGTTTGGTTTTCTTAGAGTGAAAATGTGTAATAGAATTTGATTTGCATTGATATTCTAAGTGGTAAATACTAAGAACTATTCAGCAATGGGTTCGAATCCCAGCATTATTTATCTGTAAGTTTTATGTTGTAGTGTAACTGTGTATTAGTAACTGTTTCCAAACACAAGTTAGTTAGGTTAGCGCTAAAATCCTGTATCTCTGAAGGCAAAATAATTGTTTTGGTTAAGTGACATACTATGCAAATCACTTCTTTGTCTAATATGAAAATGGTCTATAAAACAGCTGAAGTAATATTTATGCCTTTATTCCTGTATAGGGAATAAGCATTTTATTATAGCCTATACAGAAAATGTTGCTATAGATAAAACTCTGGGTTCGACTCTCCAGAAAACTTGTTCAAGTTTGTTAATGTATGAATGCCTCATCATTTGGGTTCAATTCCCAGAGTGAATTTAAATATAGGTCTAATTTCAAATTCCAGAATATTTTTAGGATAACAAACAAGATTTGTGGGTTCGACCCCCACTGTAAAATCCATATTGTTTACAGCTGAATGTAAAAAAAGGTTTCACAAGAGTTGTGATTCAATAATAGATATCATTCAATAGTTTGTTTGTTTGTATTTGGGTTCGATTCCCAGACTTATCTAACTAGTTAGCTTAGATATATTAATCCTACTTTGAAGTAAGACTGAGCCACATATTTGGTACTGTTTCTGCTACTTGATGTTTCCTGTTTTTTGTTCTTTTTTTGTGTTACATAAATGCTATTGTTCGATATGATCATTAGTTAAATCATAATAGTATTCAAATCACAAATACACGGTTTTTGGTAGAGTGCAAATAATATTTAATATATTTATTTGTCTGATTCTATTTTATAATAACATATAATTTTGATTTCTCAGTCAAATGTTTAATAATTATAAGTTACTATCACACACAAATAATATAAGATACTACTTGAAATCAATATTTCTTACTTTTGGGTATTCTTGCTTGTTTTTTTTATTAATAAAAACAATAATAGTGCCATTACTTTTACAATCGCGTTATAAAGTTTGTTAGGAACCTTTTAAAATTATTGCAGGGTAAAATTATTTGTATGATAATATTTCTAGTGGCTACGACAAATAATTTTAAATATTTCTTGTTTTATTTATGAAATCAATCCTTTCCCTACAACAAAAACAAACACCTCAGAAAAATATAATTACGAAAATTGCTTGTGTTTTATTTGATAACTCCTTATTTCTGAAGAATATTACCAAGAAGGAAGAATATGAATAAAGATATATGGGATCTGTTGATTATTTATTTCACCTATATTAACCCTTCAAATGTAGTGTCTGAGCATGTTTTGCTAATAAAAAACATGCCCTTTCACTCTATAATTTATGTAAAAAAGGTTTATATACCTCTACTCTATGTGAGGTATATAAAAGAGTGAGTATCTCTATTTAAGTTGATTTATAGGTGATAAACGAATTATATTTGAAGAAATTCGTTTGTTACATAAAGGTAATTGCAGTGTTGGTAAAATGGTAACAATTTGGTTATGCTCTCAGTTCCAGCACAGTTCATAGCAGGACGGACCGGGGCAGGGCTGCTGATTCTCAACGGCTTCACATTTTACATGAAGAATCATCAGGCACATGGCAAGAAACAATGGTACTGCTCATCTAGAGACGTTCATGGCTGTCGTGCAGATGTCATCACATACAGAGGTTTCGATGGCAGAGATTACATCTCAATATTCAGAGGCAAACACATCCACGAGCCACCCAGACTGAGACAATGCCACGACGGACGGTATATACGGGAGAAAGATTTTAGAAGATTAAACAAAACATTGTAAATAGTTATATGTAATCGTTATTTGTTAAGTATAATTTTTGTTTAATGTTTTTTTTTGTACTTATCCTTTATACAATGATCAATCTGACCCCTGGTTTTTGTTCGCAGCTATTTGTATCAATGTTTAATTCTTTTTGTAATACAAACTTATTCTTATACATGTGTAATACTTTATTATGGTGACTAAGTTTATAACTCGCTGGTGGTTTAATAAATTTATTGCGAAGCGACGCTACTTCAGTGTCTACCGCAGCGCCATCTGATGCTGATTTGTGATAACTCTATCCGCCACCAGATGGCGCTGTAAACTTTTTAAAAAACCGTGGTAAATATTCTAGTTTTGTACTAATGCAATGGTTATTTCAGAATCAGATATATACTATCTGCCGTCGAATCGCACCGGCAGCATGGTTCTTATATTCAAAGAGAACAAGTATTGGGTTAACAATCGTTACCAGAACACGATAAATTGGACTTGCAGAGATAGGAAGCGCCTTGGCTGCAACAGCTGCGTTCAGACTACAGTTGAGGGTCGTTACATCAAGCACAAAGGTTTTCATAACCACGACGACAATTACACCAAGTATAATTTCAACGACTGATCCCAGTATTCCTTCTCCACGCCGGTTATCACATCAGTTGGAACTGTGAATAATGAGCGTGTATAGACATTCCGGTCATTGTGACTATACTGTTTTAGTACATACCTAGTTTTGTTCACAAATCGATTCAGAGATAATGTAAGATAAATCTTCAGATGTTGTTAACGGTATCACGTTAATTATGACCCCCTTTTACGATATTAAAACTTAGGGCAGTAGTAGTTGGCCGATAATTAGTATTTTTTTTAATTAATGTTTAATTAGAACTTTTTAATCAAATGTACTTATTATTGTTAAGAGTGTTTATATCAAGGGATAATTTTTTTCCTAGTCAGTCTAGTGCGTGATATCTTCGTTGATATATCCGTCGCGTGCCAAATAAATTCTTAAAAATTGTATTGGATTCGTGATAATCTCGAGAATGCAAATAAGATTTTATAAGCCTTTCCTATTCGCCGCTAGATGGCGCCATTATCATGTATCGACACTTGGACTAGCGCTTTTAAATATTTATATACTGTTGAGGCGTCTCTGTTAGTATTTAAGTTTTCATATATAGTAACTGTAAGCTTATTTTAAGATAGATCTTAGTTCGCACTCTAGCTTTACGCGGATGGAGATTTTATTGTGTGCACAATTATATTAAACTCGTTTTAATCCGATAATACTGTTTACTTTTGTAGGTAATTGGTATTTGAACTATAAAAACTTGATGAGTGAGGTCACAAACTTACCACTCGAGTAACGTAAACAAACGGCAGGTGATAAGAGAGTGTTACGTAAGCAATTAGTGGTAGTGGGATTCTCCTTTCTTACATTGAGTTACGCGATCTTTTTTTAGAAAAAAATTTATACGATAACTTACTCTCTGTATGTTTGACGGGGAATCATCATCATCAGACTATTGTAGTCCACTGATAGACATAGGCCTCCCCCAATTACGAGATCTAATGAGGTCTGGATCTAGCTAGTTAAGATTATTGGTTGTCATTTTTTTTTGATCGCGTAAATTAGCAGTGTCTTATGAGTTTCATTTATCTGAGTAAACTTTTTTTTTGTATTATTATCGTAAATACGTTTAAAATAAGTTTTGGGTAAAAGTAGACACTTGGGTATAATGTCTCATTTACATTCAGTCTTTATCGCTGCCGAAAGCAATAATTCCCTAAATACTGCTGCGGCAGGATCGATGAATATGTGTGTTTACATACTGACCACCCTCTCACTTAGCGTTCAAGTTAAAGGCCGGCAACGCACCCGCGGCTCTACAAGGGCTGGGAGTGTCCAATGGCGGAAGATCGCTTGCCCTAGGTGAGCCTCTTTTCCTAATGTTATCATTTTAATAGAGTTCCGGTAATGACAGACGTTGAAATTGTTGCAGCGAGCTGTCTTTTAGCGATAGATAAAAAATGGTGAAAAGAGAAAAGACATCTTAGAAGGCGGGACATGATCTCTATCCATCGTAATAGAATTTTATTAATACCATCTGAGCGTTTGAGCAGAATGTAAACATGCCCTGCCATTCCTTTGAAGTCCGCACTAAAACGACTCTTTTGGGGAGCGCTGGGTAGCGCAAGTGGCATTAGCAGTGGCATGAGAAGTATTAAGTTTACATACTCGTCATGCCCACCTCCTTGCTCACTTCAGCTGAATCTAAATGAGGCATAATGCTTAGTGAATAGGAGGGGAATGGGTATAGCGAAAAGTTACGGTGCGTTAATTGGAGAGCTGGGAGGGTCAAAAATATTAGAACCATCTATATTCTATACTATCCTTGTCCTCTATAAAAAAAGTTTTAGACACGGTTGAATTAATTAATCTAAATTTTGGGAATATTGTAAATTTATTAAACACTTTTTGAATAAACGTATCTCATGTCTTGATATTAATTAAATATAGTGAATTATATTCCTTCTGTATTAGGATTGTATGATCATATAACAAATTCTATTTATTACACGTTTTATTTAACACGCCTTGCTCATGATACGGCGGTGAAAAGAAGACTGTTTTAAGCATTTCTGTGATGTCGTTATGGTGGGTTTTTATTATCTTGAAGATGATTGTGTGTCTGCGTGTTACTTTAGGTTTTTTTACGTGTCATTTGTTTCGTAGGTTACTTCGTAGAAAACAGAAGTGTGGTGTAATAATTTTTTTAAATGAATATTATTAACAAAATGTTTTATACACTTTAATTGTGACAAATTTCATAATATTGTTCACTTTTCTGAATTAGGTACCTGTCTATTTGCTGTTCTACAAAATAAGAAATTTTCGATGCCTATTTATGAGTGGAATACGGCTGAACTGATTGGGCTAAATATTGGTCGGCTTATAGATCAAATCCAGAAGAATGACATACGACACATAAAATGTAGGTTATTATTATTTTGTTTGGAGGATCCAAGGAATGCATAGATTTCTTAATTGAACCCGGCGTGTGTCCCGGCTCCAGTCTAAAACAAAACTCTTATTAATTGGTTTTTGTACACTCTGGTTCGAACATTGCTTTCTTATAACATGAGGTATGTTTCAGTTGAATATATAACTAGTCAAAGGGGCAAAGAAGTGGCCTTGGTGAATGGTTACACGTTTGCGAGACACTATCCCGTGAAGTGTGGCTACCGCTGGAAGTGCTCTAGTCAGTATTCGAAGAGTTGTTCGGCCTTCCTGGTAATAAGTGACGATGGTTTTCTCGTGAGGAGGAATGAGATGCATACCCACAACCCACCGAGGTATAGAACGAGTGTGCGGTGTAACGTGTTGCCGGGTTTGATTCCGGCGAATATGTATGGCGTTCAATAATGGGCGGAGCAAGATAAAGCCGATAACACAACCAAAGTGCGGTTGTATAAGGGCAGCGATGAACTCTACCGCTAAGGGCGTTGTTACGGTTTGGAGTTTTCTTTTCAAAACTAAAAAGCTTTTTGTCCTCAACCGCGGCGGACACGTGGTTTGTTTTTGCATCGTGAGTTCTTACTCTTACCATCTAGAGACTCTGCTGCTTACTATTCACTTCGGTATATCGTAATTTTATGATAAAGAGGATAAAATAGTAATTTGTATATAAAATAAAATTCTTAACTTTTCTTTGTGAGATAGACATGTACTATGTTTGTAGTATTATTTTTAATTATATTAATTAAATTCTTGTTGACTTCTTGTAATTTATTTCTTTACTAGTGGACTCCTGCCACGTCCGACTTTCGCGACATTTTTTATTATTATAGTTTCAAAAACTCCTTCGCAAATTTAATTTCTAAATGGAAACGCAATGATGTGGACAGGGGACTATATTTTTAGAGTTTCAATCAAGTTTAGAAAAGAACTCAAAATAGTTACGGTTATGAAAACAAAGGGCCGTACACCCATACGATTTGGCCTTTTTACACAATACCATTTTAAATTAAATATATATGATCTATTACTTTTGCTGTATAGTGCTATATATACTGCTATTATTATATATATATATTATTATTTTATATATATTATTATATATATATACTGCTATTATTGAAAAGTTTCATTAGAATTCGTTCAGTAATTTTTCGTCGAAGAGTATCAAACAAATTTTCGTAATTATAATATTAGTAACTCTGATATATGTTTTCATAAAATGGTGTAAGACAATGTATTTTAATCGTGTTTTGATTTTAGTACTAATGGTGAAAAGTCGTAATGGGAAAAATTTGCTAATGTACGAAGGTTATACGTACTACTCGCACAAGAACCTTCGTGACGGGATGCGGTGGAGCTGCACCCAAATGGGTTCCAGGTCTTGCAGGGCCTTCCTGCACGTCACCGAGGAGATGCTTGTTATTCGCGCGTTCGTCGAGCACACCCATGCGCCATCTAAATACCTGCTGGCGAATGTTAAGAAGGATATTGGCACCGGTGAGTGATTTTTGCTATTTGTTACGACCTGGTTGGGGTAAAGTGAGCCTGTTTTTTATTATATTATGGGCAATGGAGTAGGTAGGTCATATGGTGAGAGAACATCGCCGCCAATGAACAACCGCGCCAAAGTTCGCGCTTTTACTTGTGTTACCGGATTTTTACGCCACTTAAGCGGCATATTTTCAAGGGCCACTGATATACTCACTCACTCAGTGAAAAACAGTACAAGTACCACTTCACGATGAGTATTCTGTGAGCCCGCGATGTCGATTCGGACGTGCAAGATCAATTAGTGCGTCAGCATATGCTTTAACCTGTCTTTCCCCCGGTAGTGGACAGTGTAAAGACACTCGCCCGCTCATTATCAAACTCTGAATAAAATATAATTTTTATTTAGTTCGGACCAGTTTTCGAACCCGATATCTCTTGATTCGGTATACTGGTAAGCTATTTACAACATACATACTAAAATCTGTTTTTCTTTCTTTTCAGTTAAGCGATAACAACATTTACAACGTTGCAGGATTAAGGGATATTTAATAGTTTTATAGTAATCAAATAATATTAAATTTTATAAGATTATTATCCTTGCAATGTATTGATTACGTCAGTTTTATGCATTCATTTATAAGTTAAGTTTATTTAAGTTTTTTGTAGTGTATTTCATAATGTTTAACTGTCTGCAGAGTTGACTGTCCTTTTCCCACTGTTTGGGCAAAAAAAACTAATCGTAGCGTAGCCGTGCCAGTTTTATAATGAGATTTTTTCTTATTTTTATCTTTATCTATATTCTACCTGTGGGAGAGCCGTGCTGCAGCATATAACGCATTAATTGTTCCGCCTCGTTCGAAGTTATACCACGGTTTCGCAGAATACTCAGCGTTAAACGGCGCTTCTACTGTGTTTCGCTGAATGAGTGAGGATCTCCGAGGCCCTAAAAATGCCGCTTAAGTTGCGTAAAAATCCGCCAACTCAACCAATGCGCGGACTGTGGCGCGGTTGTCCTTCGGCGGCATTGTACGCTATAGCATAAAAAATCTTATAAATAGATAGATATACGTTTGATTGTTATTAAATAAAAAGAAGTTATTACTAATTTGTATTACAATAATTTCTATATTTACTTTAGTAAATAAAATATATTACACTCATGTATATTAGGAATAAAAAGGTTTTCTATATGTTATTGGTTATATGTAAACCATCTGTCACACAATTAAATTCATTTCTTAATGTTAGCTCTGCAAAGAAATGCAGGTTAAAGAGATTGATTTGATACACTGTTTGGCTTATAATTAAGCAAATGTGTAAGATTTGTTTAAATTTATAAACTGTCTTGCTTTTTTATTACATTATATCACGATCAATGTCACTTAAAAGGTCTGCAGGTGAAATTATTTGTTTTATTGATGTGGTATATCATAAACCCCTCTAGATATAGGTTCACGCAGTATGAATCCCATACACACAGAATCCTTTTCAAAGATCCCCAGCATCGCGCTAGGTGCAAGATTTTAGATGATGTCTAACATTTACTAGTTTTTAGTTCTTAAGCCACCCATTGTTTATCAATAAGTTGTGTTAAAAGTTTAAAATGGTATTAATTTTTGGGTTTTTTTTGCCAACAGTACAGTTCTACCAACGTCCGAATGGCCGTGTTAATCTTCGTCTGAACAATTTCACTTTCTACAAGCACCTGAAGGCGAGGAGCAACGCCCATCGCTGGAGTTGCACAGCCTACGGCTCCAAGTGGAAGTGCAAGGCGCACCTCATCATCACGGACAATTTGGAGGTGCTAAAAGCCAGCATCACGCACAGCCACCCGCCCAGCTTGAAGAAGGAGACCAGAGTGCCGCTCTTGCATCCGATTCGCGGCGATAAAGAGAACGGCGTATCGACGCCGGTCAATCCTCTGTCGTTGACGCCCTTGCACGATTATTTAGTGGCCCATAGTGTTTATAACAATTATTAATGTATCGTTTCAAGCAGTTCCTATTTTTTTCTTAATATTAGGTCTACCTAGGAAATTGCCGCTTTGTATGAAAAGAGTTAAACGAATTTTTTTCACGTATTTTATATTTGTATTAATCTTAGTGATAATCACCCATGCTATCATTGTAACAATGTAATAAGGCGCATCAATATCATTTGTGTGTATTGTATACAGTGCAAGTCACGTCTCACGCTGACGATCATTGAGTTCGTGGGGAAGCCTTTTTTCTAGTTTTTTTACCTTACCAATTCGACGCAAATGGACCAATATTGTTTTGACACTAACGTCGAAAGCTGCTGCTAATTCAGCCGTAGCTTGTATATCATCAGTTTCCAAAGTAGCCTTTAATTCGTCATTGTCGAGCAAAGTTTTCGGACGACCGCGAGCTTCATTCCTCAGGTCGAAATTTCCAGAACGGAAACGAGATAATTGCTCGAATTTTTAACGTATCCAAGATGAAGAAAAAGATTGAAATGCGATGGTATGTAACACTAACCAATAAACAAATAACTTTTGAAAAAAATTGAAATTAGCATACTTAGCCAAACAAAAAATATTTTTATTTAAAATGGCCAGTACTGCAGAACGGCAATTTCATAGGTAAAGAATAATAGGCTATGAGCGAGCATTTAATCATACTAATAGATTTATATTTGATAATATTTTGTGTTATAGGCCGCGTAATACAGTCGAACCTGGATTGGTGAGATTTGTAGGTATCACAATCTCATTCTTCCTTAGAGGTTTCTTGCTAAGCCGAGTTTCTCACTAATACAGATACCTATATTAGTAGCGGCACATGGGCTGCGGTGTTCTCTTACCATATAGAACCATCTGCTCCGCTATCATAATATCAGCCGTAAGACGTCCACTGCTGGACATAGGCCTCCCCCTTGAACCTCCATGAATACCTGTCGGAGGCGATCTGCATCCAGCGTATACTATAATGCCGCTATAGTATAACAAAACCTGACGGTCGCTTTTAGGAGCGCCTTGGGAGCTTAGAATGACGTCACCTGGCTATTTGCTCTTATTGAGGTTCTCCACTTGGGTCTAATGGAGAAGCTCAGAGTCACTCAGCGAGGTATGGAGAGGGCAATGCTCGGAGTCTCGCTGCGAGATAAAATCAGAAATGAGGTTATCCGCAGCCGAACCAAAGTGA
>DWCF01001606.1:0-29014 GCA_018230265.1 Delias oraia | reverse complement strand
CTTTGAACTTCATTTATATTCTTGCTCGATATCAGCCATTATATACTGACATTCGCAAATTGCTTAAGCGAAAGAAATAATTATAAATAATAAGTCCGTCTTAGAAACGTCATCAAAGATTAAAATTAAAACCAAAAGCGGTGGATAATAATTTTGTCGCAATAATCATATTATGAAAATTATTTAACTAAGTTGAGTACTCGATGTTAGTAAATATTTAAAATATATCCTTAAAGGAACCGTATAAAAATTCATCCTCAAGAATTGTTAAATTTTCTTGTGACAAAACTTAGAGTTTCAGTGTCATAAATGTTTTCATTTTTGAACGCAAAAACTTAAGCAACATTGAATCTACAGTTTTTATTAAGTTCTTGAATTTGCCATTTATATCATCATCATCATTTGAGCCGTAGGACTTCCATTGCTGGACATTGGCTTCCCCTTCAGATTTACATGCATACATGTCGGAGACGACCTGCTGCGCCTATGCTGCGCTCGCTAGTCTGTTGTTTCCACTCTAACACTTTTCGACATTTATATGATATGATAACATTATTACTAGTGTAACTAAGTGTCTTATGTATTTTTTAATTTAGTTATTTAATACGATAAAGCAATACGAGTTATGTACGTAGTATCGAATTGACAAACTTTTTCTTTTTTTATGATATAGCCGATAACAGAGCAGGCGTCTCTTATATGGTAAGAGACACCGCCGTTCATTGACAACCGCGCCACAGTCAGCGCATTGGTGGTATGAGGTTTGATGTGGTTGCTTAAGCGGTATAATTTTAAGGACCTTCAATATCCTTACTCACTTAGCGAAACACAGTACAAGTACCGTTGCACGCTGAGTATTTTGAGAGCCCGTGGTATGACTTCGGATGATTCGGCTCAATTAAAGCATCAGCATGGCTCTCCCGCGGTGTTAAAAGACACGTGCCCGGCAACTGTCAAGCCCTTCCAAAGAATGAATACATTATAAAGTCAATTATATATTTTTATGTTCAGACCGGCATTCGAATCTGATATCTCTCGGTCCGTGGTAGGTTTATGGAGCCACTTAGGAACGTAGCTTTCAAATGATATCAATATTTAATAAAATACAATTTCTCAACATATTAGTAGAGTCTAATTTTAATCGTTCGCACCGACCGGTTTTTGTTTGAACGAAAAAATTAACATATGATCAATTTGCGTAATTCAATCGAGGTTAGAATTATATTAGATTCAATGATTGTTTTTACTTCATGCTTACGTGATTTTCACTTGTCATTTCATTATTTTTTTATGGTATAGCGAGGAACTCAGAAATACTCAGCGTGAAAGGATATTTGTACTCTTGTACTGTGTTTCGCTGAGTGAGTGAGGATATCGGAGGTCCTTGAAAATGCAACACATCCATACGCGAACTATGGCGCAATTGACCGTAGGTAGCCGTGATCTCTTACCATATAAGAGACCTATCTGCTCCATTGTACACTACATCATAAAAAAACGGAGCAGGATGGTGTCCTCTTTGGTGATACTACCGCCACCCATGGATAACTGCTGGCATTGACTGTGCTATATTATAAAAAAATATGCATTATTTATATAGCTATTCCAATTTAATGTTACCAACATCTTGTTACAAAATTAAACTCTGTTAATAATCATTTGTAATTATATTTTAATTACTTTTTTTTTGTTATTGTGAAATTATTGATTGCAATAATTGATAAAATTTCCTGATTTGATGTAAATTAATTATATCTTAATGCAGTCATAGATAAAAAATAGATATACTATAGACTTGAGGATTTTTTAAAATTTAAACACACGTCAATATTTTATTTAACTTTACACTGTAAACCTATGTTAACCTACGTTAACAAAATCAGTTAATAAACACAGCTCATATATAGATTTGTGTGCAATTTTTGACATAACAAACCATATACAGTGCTTAGAAAAAAACATAGCCAGTTACCAAGAAAATAGGTGTAACCCAGACGCTACCCGGCGTAAAATGCAATTTACTAAACCAGACATTGCCTGAAGCGATTCCTGCTTATCTAGGAACAGTATCAAATTAGAAATTACTTAATTACAAGCAATTGAAGGCTTTTTATATAAAGAAATAATATACATTAGATTTATTTCATATAGAATTCAATTTATAAATTACATACAAAATAGTTATTGAAGGAAATAAACACCATATTTTTCACCCGTTCGAGAGCATATGTTGACGCACAGATTGGACTGGTTCGTCCGAAGCGATGTCGCGGGCTCACAGAATACTCAGCGTGAAATAGAAATTGTACGTATTTGAAACGGTACTTTTAGCTGAGTGAGTGATATCGAAGGCCCTTAAAAATGTCGTTTAAGTAGCGTAAAAGCCGCCAACATAACTAATGCGCGAACTGTGGCGCGGTTGTCCATGGGTGGCGATGTTCTCTTATCATTTCATCTCATCTATTCGGGCTAGCTAGCCCAATTAATACATCAACATATGCTTCAGCATGTCTCCCGCATGGGTAAGACAGTGTTAAGTGACTCATCAGCTACTGTCAAGCCCTTCCAAATCATAATTTTATTTGGTCAAGGAACTTAACCCGATACCTCTCCCTTTATGGTAGGTTTATTAGATTATTTAGCTAGGAGACCTTAATTTTATTATTATTATCAAATTTTTCCTACTTCATTTCACAACTATTTAATTTTTATTACATTTACCGGTTGCGAGATGAATACATAATTATAGTAATTAAATATGCACTTTTATCCTGTCAAATGGTAAATAACATATTATAAACATAAAACATAAATTGCGTATTATAAACATACTGTTTTTACTTTAGACTTAGAAAATAAATAATAATATAAAATTAAATAAGCTTACGTGGCAATGGGCAGGCTATATTGCACGTAGGTTAGATGGCCGATGGGGCCGAAAAGAGTGGCGACCACGGACTAGGAAGTGCAGCGTAGGACATCCATCCACAAAGACAGACGACCTTATAAAGGTCGCCGGCAGACGATGGATGCAGGTCGCCTCCGACGGGTATGCATGGAGGTCCGAAGGGGAGGCCTGTGTCCAGCAGTGGACGTCCTACGGATGAAATGACGATGATGATGACACTAACAAGAGTTAATGTTATTTACATCAATATGTTGATTGAGTTTTGTGAAATGTGTATCGACTGCATAATGCAATATCTGATATAAATAAATCGTATCATATGTGCGTTAATCTATTATTAATATGACGTATTCCGCGTAACACTTTTGATGAGTTCGGTCGTCAACATTCGTATAAGCAATAAATGACGTAAACTAATTAATAATGGCTGAATAATGAATTTATAAAAAACAAATTTTAGAGATTTTTAATAATTTAAACGGAGGTGTATTAAGTTATGTGTTTATTAATTTGAATTAAGGATTACAAAAGTGCTGAGGTTGGAATTTTAAATTTAATAAGTGTAATTAGAAGTGACTGTTGCTAAATTGAATTAAGTGATGAATTTGAATTTTTAAATCTGAATAGTGATGCATTTATGAATTTTGCGATAAAATCATTTGTATCGATATCGCATTGTGTGGGACACTTATTCGGAATGATGAAGAGACGTACATCGAAGAGATTCGTGTTGGGAGACACTAATGATGATACCAATTATGACGAGGAAGCGATGGACGTTATCCCAGCTGAGATTGTGCAGAAGTTCCAAATGACACTGCAAGCTGATGCCGAAGCTGATAAAGATGATGAGGATGAAAGGCAAGAGCCGGATGTTAAGTTATTACGTCTGCCGAAGCCTACGCTGATGTAAGTATTTATTTATGGTATAGCGGGCTACGGAGAAGTTGGATCTGCTCTATGGCAACTCGCAAGCCTCGTAGCTAAGTGGTTTAATAGGTCTACCACGAAGCCAAAGGTATCGGGTTCGAATCCTGGTCCGGACAATCATAAATTATAATTTATTCGGTCCTTGAAAGGACTTGACCGTGGCCAAGTGATTGTCTTAATACTTTCAAACTCGAGGAAGAACCATGCTGTCGCATATGGGCCGGTTCGTCCAAAGTGAAACCACGGACTCACAGAATACTCAACGTGAAACGGTTCTTGTACTGTATTTCGCTGAGTGAGTGAGGATATGGAAGGCCCTTAAAAATACCGCTTGAGTGGCGTAAAAAGCCGGCAATACAACTAATGCGTGGTTGTCCATGGGCGGCGGTGTTCTCTTACCATATAGGAGACCCACCTGCTCCGTTGTCCGCTATACTATAAAAAAATTAACGCCAGCCATACAGCCGCGACACAATCCGCACTTTGGTTGTGTTGCCGGCTTTTAATGCTTCTTTAACGGTATTTCAAATGCCTACGATGTCCTTACTCAGCAAAATACAGTATAGTACAAGTATTTCACGCTGATATTCTATAGTTAAGTTTAATGTAAATATACCATTTCGTATGCTCAAATCTAAGTAAGGTTTCATATATTTTTTCCTTTTATTGCAGCCGCGTAGAGAATAACAGTATGACATAATACATCAATATAAGTACCTACTTACGTAGGTACTCAGTTCGTGTCGGAAAATTCAGTAAATTGTTTAATGCGTCCGTTTTGTTACCTTGACAAGGTTGAGTAAGCGATGGCTTTACACTGTGATTTTCACTATTGACAGATTATAAGTATCGAAGAAACCGGTTTGAGATATACAATTATATTTTATTTCTCAAAAAGGCGGCTTTAACCTAGGAAGTATTTTTATTTTGTATAAATAAGTATTTATTTTCTTTTGTACATTTAACCTATATCCATAAAGACGTCATTGCTTTTAATGTATATATTTTAAACCTTACATTGATACAGGTCTAGCGAGGACGAAAAACAGGACAATGACTGGTAATGTACGCACGTAATACGCCTGTTTTCTTACATACATTATGTAATATGAGGAATTTGGTTGTATGAATACAAAAAATATATCTAAGAATTTAAAATCCCTGTGAATCAGTTTCCCGCCTTTTTTACGTTCTAATTCAAAATTATTCTTTTAGGTCAACTATAAAATGTCATTATTTTTTCTATTGAGTGATGACATTGATGTTGACATTTAAAAACTTTGTAACACTTATCGTCAACTGCATAGATAAATATTAAATACTTGATTGCTTAATATATGATTTAAGTGTTATTTATACAAATACATGTGCTTATTTATACATAATCTTTATATTACTTGTTAATATGTATATCGTGTTATGTCTTTGGTTAAAACGTTCGTTCAATGTTATAAGTTGTACCTCTCTTTGAATTTTGTTTTTATTCTTCCCCGATCCTCTATCGTTAATTATGTTAAAAATTACTAGGCACAGGAGCCAAAAATATAAGAAGATAGTTATAGTATTATTAATAATTCGGGAATTAAATTTATTCTGTGGGCATAAATATTATATATGTAATGTATATATGTAAGCATAAATACTAAATATAAATTAAAGCTTCAAGTATGTACTTTTGATATTAACAGGTATATTTTTAGATAATATTTCATAATCTTATCAGAATGTTGGTGTTTAAGTTAGTCTAACTTGCAAAGTGAGAAAATGTCAGCTGCGCATAGGTAGGTAATATGAATAGGATATAGGTAATGTATAATTTCCGTAATTTATACTATAACTACGTTTTTACCGTGTCTAAGTGACATTCAGTTAAAAGTTCGTAGTTTTTATATACATGTTCTTATCGTGGCATTTGAAATGTTTATATTGAATTAACCTTACCTTATATCTGCAAATGTAAAGCGTATGTCAACGACGAAATTTAATATTGAAACACGTGTATTATTAAATAAATCTGAGATTTTCATTTGAATTTTTTACTTTCAAAGTTCATATTGTATTAGAAAAAGCTATTTGTACTCATCTCAATTATTTACCTACACGTAAGAGTAGGATGGAAAATGTATCATACGATATGCCTTTCAATTTTGATTGGACAGCCTTATGTCACTAAATCACTTGTCATATCGGATAATAACAAACTGTAAATTTTTGATCGGTGTAGCGATGTTACATATTTGTTTTCCTTATAGTTTTAATAATATTAGAGACTGTTATAATTGATGATTCATTTTATAATTAAGTGAAAAATGTATTCAAATATGAATGGATTGTATTCAGATACCGCTTACAGGTTAGAAAATTTGTGCGAAATAAGATGACTATATTTTCATTACAATATTTGTTAGATGTTTTGCTGCATTTTTTAATGCGTCTCTGATTTTTCTGATCTGATCATCTAAAATATTATCTTATTGTCTTCTTTAATGCATCTTAGGTGTTATTAAATATATAACATTACATAAATTTCACTTTTAACTTTCTTTTTTAATATACCTAGTTGTTAGAACTATTGTAAATTATAAACTATTTTAAAATGACTTAATTAAATATATTCCATAAATGTAAAAATTTCTAAATAATTTTATTTATCAATTCATTTTTATAATCAATCACTGCTGTAATTTAGTAAAGAAGTGAATTTAAATTTTTCACACAATTTATGAATAAATTTCAACATTTTTATATTTTATAAAAGTTCTAAGTAATAAACATTAAATTTGCTAAGTCTTTAGTCATTATCAAACATATTGTATTCCTTGGAATGACAATAATTTGTATTAATAAAAGAAAAGTTTATTTTAGATGTTCTATGATTTGAAATAGTATTTGAACTATACAATTTAGATTTAAACACAAGAAATTCATACCTCATCTAATAGATAGGTAATAAAAGTAAAATTTTGAAGAAATATCTGGCATACTAAACCGTTCCAGATGATGTTTTTGCAATCAGTACCTGCTTGGATGATATGAATGCCTGATGCAAGACTGGCTATAATTTTTTCAAACGATTGACTATAATATAAATCATTTTCATATATAAATATGATAACCATATAAATTTCAATTCTATCAACATTGATTCTTATCAAGTGTCAAATCAGGGGAGAATTGATATGTATACTGAAATGTATGTAAATTTTCTCGTTTTATTTTGAATTCCACACAAATTGAGTTTATAATATACCTGTAGTTTATAATATATCTTCAAACATTACAAAGGCTCACTGAATATGAATTATTAGTTTGAAATTAAAAAAAATAATGTATTCACATATAATATGTAGAGTTTTATGTGTTACTATTTAAAGAATTTAGTTAAAATCATATCACATAGAATCCAATGCTTATTCTAATAAGTTTCCTTATGTTTCAGGCCTTCTATGTCACAAGGTACTGTGATACATAGCCAAAGGTTTCAAGAAAAAGATTTCACCATCGCAACACCAGAGGAGTTTGTTAGAAGATTCCAAGGAACTAAATCAATTAATAAGGTTAGCAGTTGTAGAAATATTTATTGTATTTCATGGATTACATTACTAGCAAGTGCAAAAATACAGAGACAAAAAGGCCAACTTATTTTTGTTATGAAAAACTTAAATTTATTTAATATTAATTAAAAAGTAGTATATATTATGTTAAGATTTTGCTTGATAATAGTGTTACTGATATAATAAATTTCCTTGCAGGTTTTAATAGCTAACAACGGTATTGGTGCTGTAAAATGTATGAGATCAATACGAAGATGGTCATACGAAATGTTCAAAGACGAGAGAGCTGTCCGCTTTGTTGTTATGGTGAGATTGTTATTAGATTTATACTTTAATCGCCATTATATATAGCCTCTCTTTAGAGAAATTGCTTTTGAGTTACTCAAAGAGTTTTAAATGGTTTCATATCAGTATGAAACCATTTAAAACTCTTCTTTCATTGTTTATAAGTTTAGGGAAATAAATATGTTGAAAAAGTCATAGTTATGTAATACAATGTTTGTGTGTTTTTTGTTAGGTGACCCCAGAAGATCTGAAGGCAAATGCGGAATACATCAAAATGGCTGACCATTATGTACCAGTACCTGGTGGTTCAAACAATAACAACTACGCTAATGTTGAGTTGATTGTGGACATTGCAATACGAACTCAAGTTCAGGTAATTATTCATATTAACATCAGTGAAGATTGCTAAATTATATAATTACTAAGACATTTATTATTATTATTGTGTCTTTCAAACGATAGTAAAAAATAGTACTTACATACAAATGTCAGGTAGGTAGATAGGTATCTAAATAGATATGTAGGTGGCGAAAAAAAATAGCGAACGTATCCCAAAAAGCCGGCAACGCACCCGCAACCTTGTAAGCCTGAGGTTGAGCCACCTGCTCATTTGCCACCATATCCTTTTAAAATTAATTTACTTAAATAATCTAAAAGACGGTTGCGTTATTTTGCAAGTACCTGAAAGAATATTTCTTAATAACTTTAACTTTCTTAATAACTTATAACTTTATTATATATTATATCAATAGCCGGCAAGGGTAACAAATGTGTTGAGGAAATAAGTAGATCATTCTATTTTGTAGGCGGTTGCATAATAAAAATTACATTTTTTATTATTATTATCTAATCATATCAAATAGAACAGCTTTACTAGAAAAAATAGAAAAAATCTAAAAAAATAATGGATAATACAATTATTAAATAATTTAAATTGCAACGATATAGGAGAATTTAGATAATTACGTAATAAAAAAAAACAAAATTTTATAATTAATAAATGAATTATTATATTTAAAAAAATTAATGATTTGAACCTTGGATTGTAGATCTCGACGATGCAAGTACACGTATTAGTTCTTATAATCGTCAATAGATCGCGGTGGCGATCGTTGAAACACAGTAGTATAGTGAAGGTGAAGAAATATATAGTATCCGGATTGTGTTTTCATAGTTAACTTTGCGCAGAGGCAATATCGTAATCAATGAGGTTTATCCGAGATGCGATTATTGCTAGTTGAAAACTTTACCAATACCCCGCCTTGTGGCCGTGAAATACCGGCCGCTATGGCAATTTTTGAACGGCCGTAAAGGCCATATATATCCACTTTTATAGATGTAGAATTATATAGACGTAGTGAAGACTACTACTGACACGACACGAGTTGTCTGAAAATCAAGCAAAATTATTTTAATGTGTATTTAAGTGTGCCTAAGAAAAATAATGACTTATAAAATTATATTAGATAAAAGTTAAACTTGTGAGAATTATTCAAGCGAGCTTATGTTAAGAACTTTCATTATTTTGGTACCTATTTAATATATGTTAATTACATAATTTTTTTATCATGTACCTTTAAAAAATTACCTTTTCCGAAATGTACATTGAAAAAAAAAGTGCGAAACATTGATATAGACTATAGCAGACAAAACCGTCGCCCATGGGCAACTTCGCCACAGGCCACCTTTACTTGTTTTGCCGGCTTTTTACGCCGCTTAAGTGGCCCTTACAACTATTTCACGCTGAGTATTCTGTGAGCCCGTGGTATACGCGGTTGGCCATAGGCGGCGGTGTTCTCTTACCATATAGGATCCACCTGATCCGTTGTCCGTTATAGCATAAATAAAGTAAAATTTATTACTAAATAGAAAAAGGCTTTTAAGGGCTAGAAGCCAGGGGTATAACGGTTTACGGTTGTTCAAAAACTAAAACAATAATCTAGTAATCCTGAATAGTATACAAACAACACCAATATAATTAATTATTGTCTCTGCAATGCAAAAAATATTAGTAAATTATGTAATTAGTAATAAAATTAGTTTATGTTGAAACAAATATATAAAAATGGTTAATATAAAAAATCTTTTTAATCTTTTAAAAACTTTAGTAAAAATATTTATTCAATTAATTGAATTAACCAATTTATTGATTTAAATAATTCCTATTGGTAGAGCTTGTAAAAATTTCATTATGCTACCGCTTCTAGGCTGTGTGGGCTGGTTGGGGCCACGCGTCAGAGAACCCCAAACTGCCCGAACTGCTCCATAGGGCAGGGGTGGTATTCATTGGGCCCCCGGAGAAAGCTATGTGGGCTCTCGGTGATAAGATTGCATCGTCCATCGTGGCTCAGACGGCTGATATTCCCACATTACCTTGGAGTGGTAGTGGTGAGTTATTTGATATATGAATAATCAATCTACTTATAACGAAATTTCATCTGTATCACCTCGATGTTTGTCGTTCCACAACAGAGCGTCTTTTAAGGCTCAGCTTTCTGCAAAGATATTTCCAAACCAATACAATTTAGGGACCTTCAAAAAAATAGCGTACCTAACCCTCAAAGACGTGCAATGCAGTCGCGCCCTTGCCAGGGCTAGGGGTGTCCATGGGCGGATGACCACATATCCTAGTTGAGCTTCCTGCTCGTTTGCCACCGTTTTCAAAAAATATTACAAACAAGTAAAGTTTGTGTGCTTGTGACGTTGAGTGGTTAATATGTGGATCTATTGAACTGATCTAGAAAATTCTTTTACCAATATAAAGCAATATTTGTGAGTGAACTACGAATTAAAATATTTTTTTCGTGCTAGGTGGCTTTGCAAAGTATGTAAGTTGAAGAAAAAACAGTCGAACATTAATGTTACGAACTTACGAATTCTGCCTTTTTTAGAGAAAAGTATTAAATCTCGATAAAATAAATCGAATAGAGGGATATATAGATACTATATATGAAAATTTGCAAGCTGAAGTGGCAATGGGCGGGCCACATTGCACGTAGAGCAGATGGCTTATGGGGCCGAAAAGTGTTACAGTTCAGACCACGGACCAGCAAGCGCTGCGTAGGACGTCCAAGGACAATGTGGACAGACGACTCTCATCTCCGACAGGCTTGCGTGGAGGTCCGAAGGAGAGGCCTATGTCCAGCAGTGGACTTCCTATGGCTGAAATGATGATGATATATAAAAATTGTGTGAATTATATTGTTCTTTGCAGAATTAAAAGCTGAATATAATACAAAGAAAATTAAAATATCGTCCGAATTGTTCGCCCGAGGCTGTGTGTCTACACCAGAGCAAGGATTGCAGGCCGCTTTTAAAATTGGTACGTCATATATGAATGCAAGATTGTTACGTTACTCTTTCACGCCCAAACTACTTAACGGATTTCAATTAAACTTTTCATTAATATTTTTTATAGTATAGCGGACAACGGAGCGGGTGGGTCTCCTATATGGTAAGAGAATACCGGCGCCCGTGGACGACCGCGCCGCAGTCCGCGCATTAGTTGTTATGCCACTCAAGCGGCATTTGTAAGGGCTTCCTATATCCTCACTCACTCAGTGAAACACAGTATAAGCACTGTTTCACGTTGAGTATTCTGTGTGCTCATACATCAGAACATACGCTTTTATAATAATATGTAATTTTTCCGAAATTTAAAGTAAGTAAGTCAATCTCGAAGTATCGGTCAGGCACCGTCTGCTGAGGTCACTTGTCATATCATTATTTCACTATGTTTTTTGTCCTCCCAATAACTTTGTTAATATATTGTGCCATTATTTCTTCCTTTACAATTTGGGTAATGAAAGTTATAAAACACCTTTTTTATGCCGTATTCAATAATAGTGAGAATGTAAAGTACTATATAATAATTGCTATCAGGTTTCCCGGTGATGATAAAGGCTTCGGAAGGTGGTGGTGGTAAGGGTATCAGGAAAGTGGAGAATCCAGATGATTTCAATAATATGTTCAGACAGGTTGGTTGATTGTACCATATTTTAATTTATTTTAATGCCTACTATATCGAACCGTCTCTGGTTGAGTGGTTCAGCATCTGCGTTATGTTCTATGTTCGATTGCCGAGTGAAAGTGATATAGAAATATGGACCCATGTTATTTAAATTAGAAGATCCGCGTCACAATTCTCTTTAATTTAGTTTTAGCTTTAGCTTTAGCTTTAGCTTTGATGTGATACTAACCATAAAAATGTATTTTTGAGGAATTGTAAAGTTTTCTGAATATTTCTATTTTCTATTATATTTTGAGTTTTAGTTTGAATTTAATTCTATAATTATATATATATATATATATCTTCTATATGTATATTTTGTTGGCATTCCACTAAACCTATCATTATAATTTTTTTATTGTATAGCGGACAACGGTGCAGGTTGCTCTCCTATATGGTAAGAGAGCACCGCCGCCCATGGATATCGGCGCCACATTCCGCGCATTGGTTGTGTTGCCGGCTTTTTGCGCCATACCAACACAGTACAAGTACGGTTTCACGCTGAGTATTCTATGAGCCCGTGGTATCACTTTGGACGAGTCGGCCCAATTAGTGCGTCAGCATGGCTCTCCCACGGGAAAATGAATGCAATATCAATTTTTATGTATATCTTGTTGGTATTAAACTATTAATTTCAATGCGATTCTTTTAGGTACAAGCTGAGGTGCCCGGCTCTCCTATATTCGTGATGAAGCTGGCGAAGTCTGCAAGGCATTTGGAAGTGCAACTACTTGCTGATCGGTACGGTAAGGAATTTGATAAATTGCTTAATACATTGTATAGTATAATTCTAGGTTTAGGTATATTCGGTCTCTAGAATGTTTTTTTAAATCAAATAGCCAACAATAGAGGTTTTCATCGCCGCCCATGGACAGCCGCGCCATAATCCACGCGTTGTTTGTATTGCTGTTTACGCCGGTATAACATAACGGCTCACTCATTTAGCGAAAAAAAGCACTAATATTTCATGCTGGCATTCTGTCACCACGTGGTATACTTAGGACGAGCCGGTCCTATTAGTGGGTCTGTATATTCTTAGTGATCGTCGTCCTTCCATAGACCGAATAAATTACAAATGAAAATACAAATTATCCATTATTTAATTAGCCATATCTTTACACATATGCTCGTTTTGTTCAGTTTGCGGAGTATTGATAATTAAAATTCATAAAAAACCCACGTGACATATACGCAGATAGCATATTTATATATACAATATGCCTCCTACCTCCTAAAATATAATTATAATATAGGTAACGCTATATCACTCTTCGGTCGGGATTGTTCCATACAACGGCGTCACCAGAAGATCATTGAGGAAGCACCGGCTGCTATTGCAAAGCCTGATGTGTTCATTGAAATGGAGAAGGTAAGTTATGTCAAACAAATCTGATATTATCAATTAAAATGACTTGAACTAGAAATATGACGAGAGCCTCTTAGCTAAGTTGTTTAATAGGTCTACCATACAGCGACAGGTAGCGGGTTCGAATCCCGGTCCGGACAATTATAAAATTATAATTTATTCGGTCTCTGGATGGGTTTGACAGTGGCCGGGGTGAGTGACTTAATACTGTGGGAGACTTAATACTGTATTTTTTTAATTGTATAGCGGACAATGGTGCAGGTGGGTCTCCTACATGGTAAGAGAACACCGCCGCCCACTGACAACCGCGCCATTGGTTGTATTGCCGAATATTTACGCCACTTAAGCGACATTTTTAAGGGCCACCGATATCCTAACTCACTTTGCGAAGCACATTACAATTATCGTTTCACGCTGAGTATTCTGTGAGCCCGTGGTATGACTGGACAAGCCGGCCCAATCAGTGCGTCAGCATATCTTCAGCATCGCTCTCCCACGGGTGAAAATCTTTATGAAAAATATTTCAGTATAGTATTCCTTGTAGGACATAAACCTGAAGGCTTATAAGACTGGGAAAGAGCGGTATGAAAATCACTTCATGTGCCTATATTGTGTTTATTCCAGGCCGCGGTGCGTTTAGCCAAAATGGTGGGTTACGTCAGTGCCGGTACGGTGGAATATCTATACGATCCAGTTGCTGGGCAGTATTATTTCCTCGAACTGAACCCGCGACTCCAAGTCGAGCATCCGTGTACAGAGATGGTTGCCGATGTAAACCTACCCGCGGCTCAGTTACAGGTATATTAAGAGAAGGACGAATTAATAAAATTGAGTAAACATTAAACATAATGAAAATCTATTCACATGTGTGTATAACGATTGGCGATACGATAAAGCAATGAGATAGATCTTTGATGGTTACTTCAAAAAAAAATATAGATTTCATTTGTTTTTATTTTGTCTTACATATATTACCTATTGAATGGAAAACACAGCGTTCTTGGATGATAAAATTTATTTCTATAAACTATTAAAGAAAACATATCGTCCAACCGTCGGATATTCTAACTTTGTTACCACTTATCAAACAAAATGGTAAAAAATAAAAGAAATAAACTGAACTTAAATTGAATATATCCGAAGTATACAACATTTGCAGAATACACTGAAGCGTTGAGGTATATCTTGGGTGGTGGCTTCCAAAACCAACTATATATTTAAATTATATTTATTTTATATGTATTTATTATCAGATCGCAATGGGAGTTCCCCTATACCATATCAAAGATATCCGCCTGCTATACGGAGCATCCCCATGGGGCAGTTCCTTAATAGATTTCGACGAACCCGTCCAACGACCGTCGCCTTGGGGTCACGTTATTGCTGCAAGAATCACCTCTGAGAATCCAGATGAAGGTAATACCTTTGGACTGTCTTAATACTAACACATCCGTCACAGAGCCATACTAAAGCATATTATCCTCATCATCATTTCAGCCGTAAGACGTCCACTGCTGGACATAGGCCTCCCCCTTATAATAATTAATAGAAAAATTAACTAATAGAATTTTTTTTTTCAATTCAATTTTAGGCTCTTTTAATATGACAGTTTGACTCGGAAACTTATTAAAAGAATGTATTTTCCGCCCCCCAACATACAGACCGACAGAACACTTTATTAACGCATATGGAATGATTACATTTATATGTATGGAATATATTTTCGTGTTGAATATTAAAAAAAAAACCAAAACTAAAGCACATACTGCGGACTAATTTTGTCGTCTGAACTGATACCAAACGCTCATAGATACCAGCGTGAAATAGTACTTGTACTGTATTTCGCTGTGAGTGAGCCGGCAACACAACCCAAAATGCGGACCCAAAATCTCTTACCAGAGAGGAAACCTGCCTGCCCCGTTGCCTGCTAAATATTTAAAAAAATAGTGCTTAAATTCCCTTATAGTTGTAATATTTCAAAATCAATTGGCTTTTATTGTTTGTAAATGTTTCAATTATTAATGATTAGATTATATGAAAATGTCAAAGTATATTTCGCGCGCGGACCAAGTTTATAAAAAAATATTTGAGCTCTTCTATTTTCAATTCTAATTACTGTGTTATAAAATCTAATTCGTTTTATTTTTCAGGTTTTAAACCTTCCTCTGGCACAGTTCAAGAGTTGAATTTCCGTTCATCGAAAAACGTGTGGGGTTATTTCAGCGTGGCCGCATCTGGGGGATTGCACGAGTTCGCTGATTCCCAATTCGGGCATTGCTTCTCGTGGGGAGAGACAAGGGAACAGGCGAGAGAGTAAGATTTTTTTGACTTTGAACAATATTAAGTACAAAACACTGAGGTGTAGAGTGCTAAGAGGCGCATTCATATTGCGAAATTTATTTTACATAACATTGAAAAGCTTTAGAGGAGGTCTTTGTCTGTGAAAGACAAGCTGGAAGACTAAAACTAGTTACAGATACATTTTCTTTCGATTTAGTAAGTTATAACAGTATTTTTTTCAAATATTGAATGATATTTAATGAAAATATATCAAATCCTATGAATCGCAGCAATAAAGTCCTATTTTATTTATTTTTATACACTACAGCTCTTATTTTAAGAAACCCTGCCTGGGTATCATTATTTTATATAATTCTAGGCACAATTTAAATGAGTTTGTGTAAGTTTTAAAATCGCGTTTATAAATACATAAACTTCATTTTTGAATATACTAATGGTGGCAATCGGTAAAGCACATAGGGCAAGTGGTACTCCGCCCATGGACACCCCCAGCTCTTGTGGAGCCGCGGTTGCGTTACCGGCCTTTAAGGAAAGTATACGCTCTTTACTTGAAGATCCCAACTCGTATTGGTTTGGAAATACTTATGAATATTTGCAATAATATAGATCAAACATCAGAATAACACATAGGCTATGATTTTTAATTATATTGTGTAAATTGGTCAAAATATAATTTTAAAAATGTCACATAACTACCAAGTCCACTGGTAATTTATAAATTTTCTCTTATTCAGAAATCTGGTGATAGCCCTCAAGGAGCTGAGCATTCGCGGTGATTTCCGTACAACTGTGGAATATCTGATCACGTTGTTGGAGACCCCAGCCTTTCAGGATAACAATATTGATACAGCTTGGTTGGACGCTTTAATCGCTGAACGGGTTTGTACATGTTTTTATAGTATAGCGGACAGAAGAGCAGGAGGGTTTCCTATATGGTAAGAGAACGCCGCCGCCGATGGACAACCGCGCCACAGTTCGCGCATTGCTTACGTTGCCAGCGTTTTACGCCACGTAACCGGCATTTCTCAGATGGGCGTCTTTGGGGCCTATGTCCAGCAGTGGACTTGAATAGACTGATGATGATGAAGCGGCATTTTAAGGGGCTCTGATATCCTCACTCAGCGAAACACAATACAAATACCGTTTCACGTTGAGTTTTCTGTAAGCTCGTGGTATCACTTCGGGCGAGCTGGCCCAATTAGTGCGTCCACATTGGACGCATGACTCTCCCACGGATGTAAAATAACATATAATACATTATTTATAATTAATAACATATATTTATATTTCTCTTGTTCGACCCGTGATGCCTTCAACATTCTCCACTATGAGAAGATCAATATTATAATTAAGTAAATAAGTGATTCCAGTTTGTAGTAATCTTTTAATAATATACTACATTTCATTTTTATTTACACTCTTTACATAAGGCTTTCTTACTGAACTTTGTGCATGGGCACCAATTGCAGTGTCCCATACATCAAGTAGTAGGCTCAACTAGGATAAGTGGTCCGACGCCCATGGACATCCCAAGGCTTTCCTGTCCCACGAGTGCGTTGCCAGCCTTTTAGGAATAAGTACACAATTTTTTTTGGAGGTCCTCAAGTCGTATTTGTTTGGAAATACCTCTGCACACAGCAGATTCCACAAAATGCTTTAATAATATACGGATGAAACTCAAATGTCTTTACATTGCAAATGTTTATACACTTGTGTATGGCAAGTGAATAGGAAATAATTTTAATATGTTATGTGTATTAATAATTAAAATAATATTTTTTTTACACATAGGTACAGTCAGAAAAGCCAGATGTGATGTTAGGTGTGGTGTGTGGGTCAATACTTATCGCCGATCGAATTATTACAACGCATTTCCAGGAGTTCAAGAGTGCATTAGAGAAGTAAGTAAATTATGTTTTTCGTCTGCCTGTCACAATAGGATCCATACCTGTGTAAGAGCCATGCTTAATCATATGCTGACGCACGAATTGAGACGGTCCGCCGAAGTGATACCACGGGTTCATAGAATCGTCATCATCATCAGTCTATCAAGTCCACTGCAGGAGTTAGGCCTCCCCCAAAGACGCTCACCTATTGAGATCGTCTTTCCGTCGCGTGGCGGGACGGCCCACTCTGCGTTTTCCGGTACTCTAGAACCTTTGTTCCCCATCGGTTGTCGGTTCGTGACCATGTGGCCAGGCCATTGCCACTTCAACTTACTAATACGGCGGGCAATGTCAGTTCCTTTGGTTCGGCTGCAGACAAACTCATTTCTGGTTTTATCTCGCAGCGAGACTCCGTGCATAGCCGTCTCCACAGCTCGCTGAGTGACTGAACTTCTCCATCAAGCTCATATTGAGCGACCACGTTTCGGATTTCTAATTTATTTAAAGAAATATAATTTCTTTTTAAACACAACAGAGAATAAATAATCTGATATTATTTAAATTTTACAGAGGTCAAATCCAAAGCGCAAGTCAATTGTCAAACACGTTAGAAGTGGAGTTGATACACAGTAGCCACAAGTATCGGGTACAAGTGACGAAATCCGGCCTCACAAGTTACTTCCTGGCTATGAACGGAAGCTTCAAGGAATTGGAGGTCCATAAATTGGCTGATGGAGGTAAATAAAAAATTATCAATTCAATTAATTAATGTAAAAATCTCCCCTTTTGTAGTTAAAGTGATTCCTTCTAAATTATAAGTCGGTTTTGTATATTTTCTATGGATAAGCGATCGCCAAGTGGTTAAAATTCAATTGTAATTTTTTTTTTGACGCCCGAACTGGGCTGGCCGAAGTGAAACCACGGGCTCACAGTAAGTATACCTGCGTACTTGTACGTACGGTATTTGTACTACGTTTCGCTGTGTGACTGAGGATATCGGAGGGCCTTAAAAGTGTCGCTTAAGCGTGGTAAAAAGCCGGCAACACAAACAATGCGCGGACCGTGGCGCAATTGTTCATGAGCGGCGGTGTTCTTTCCATATAGGAGGCCCGCCTGCTCCGTTGTCCGCTATACTATAAAAAAATAAAAAAAACATTGTAAATCTTTCAGGTACTCTTCTCTCTGTGGACGGGGCGTCCTACACAAGTTATCTCAAAGAGGAAGTGGACAAATACCGTATAGTTATCGGCAATCAGACTGTGGTCTTTGAAAAGGAGAAGGACCCGTCGAAACTGAGGGCTCCCAGTGCAGGGAAGCTCATCAATTGCTTAGTGGAAGATGGGGGCCACGTTGAAAAGGACCAACCCTATGCCGAGATTGAGGTACATTCTATACAATTCCCTCGGGTGAAGTGACATAAAGCGAGAAGTATGAGATTCAATCCACGGCTCCGAATTTTTAATTTATTCGGTCTTTGTCAGGGCTTGACAGTGGTCGGGCGAATGTCTTACTCATAGGAGAGCCATGTAGACATATTAATTGCATTGGCTCGTTCGAAGGTATACTACGGGCTAACAGAATACTCAGCGAGATACTGTACTTGTTTAAAACATATCGGGGCTGAATTACTGATTCAATGTTACATCTGTAGCAATACAGAATTTCTTGGATGTTCCTCTGTTTTTTTTATGGTACAGCAGATAAAGGTACAGGCGCGTTTAAGGCTGGTAAGAGATCGTCTCCATCTATGGACACTCTGCTACAATTTGCGCTTTTTGGTTGTATTTCCGGCTTTTTACATGAAAAACAAAAATAGCTTATTTGTATCAATTATAAACTATACCGTAATGATTTTTAATTTGGAAATAATATTTATGTTATTCACTGATGATTTGCAGGTGATGAAAATGGTGATGACTCTATTAGCTGCAGAGGCCGGCAAGGTCACTTGGTGTATAAGACCTGGTGCTGTACTGGATCAGGGATCACTAATGGGAACTTTAGGTTCGTGTAATTTATTATTAAATTATTATTTTCTATTTAAAGATCTATGACATCTGTGGACTACGTGTCCATGGGCAGAGTACCGCTTATGCAAGGAGCGCCTCGCTTGCCTGCTTATTTTGAAAAAAAAGTATAGTATTTTAATGTATTTTTACATTTGTGAAGTAGAAGTATAAATGTAGAGATTTTTACTTTACAATATTACTAAGAACTTGATTTCAAGATACAACTGTCTCAGGATTCAGGTATCAGTGTAATGAATACCAGTATAATCATAGTGTTTCCGACCATTTAAACACCAGAGTTAATCTCAACGTTGGTTTGTGGTCAACGACATTATAAATGACTCTTACCGAACCCCGGTCTCGCAAGAATTTTTAAACATCAGAAAATATAATAGTAACACACAAATACACATAAATTTTACACCAGTAAATTATTGCCGTTTAGTAAGGATTTGTATTTTTTTGAAGATATAATATAGCCTTCCTCGATAAATGGACTAACCGACGGTAAAATTTTACAAATCAAACCAGCGGCTCCTGAGATTAGCGCGTTATAACACACAAACTCTTCAGATATATGGTTTATTTTAGATATTTTACTAGAATAGTATTTGTTTTCAGATCTCGATGACCCCTCGCTAGTGTCAACAGCTCAGCCGTACAAGGGCCAATTTCCACTGGGTGACAACACATCGTTATCGGAGAAATTGAATCACGCACACAATAAATATAAAGTTATATTGGAGAACACTTTGGCTGGTAGGTTTTTAAACGTTAAAAATATAGTCTGGGTTCTAAAGAAACATGAAAAAAAAGATTAAAGAAGTTTGTATACTGACTCAATACATTTTCGCTAAAGTAAAAGTACAAATGAATTTGAGAGAAAATGTAACACTCATGATATAAACACTAAAAATAAAAACAAATTCAAAATTCCTTGCTACAAGCTAAGAAAAGTTAATAATTCTTTTATGGGCCGATTTATACGCTACTACAATAGGAAATCAAAGCGTTCAAAAGGTTTCAGTAAATAATTTGAAGAAAATTGTTAGGCACGTTTCTGTGACAATGGGTATTATAGAATAAGAGACTTTATTCGAGCTACGCCTTGTGAATAAGGCGATAGCTGCAGGCATTTTCGGGAAATTATTGATAATTGTTTAAATTAAATTAAGTGACCTAAAAAAATAACTAATAAAATAAAATAAATAAATAGTTCCGCTGAGTTTGTTTCGCTATATTTTCTCGGGTCTGGGTGGGCTTAGAAACGGTAGTAGAGTCAGAAAGATAAAAAAAATAATATTTTATTAATTTTTTATTGTAAATTGTAGGCCTATGTCCAGCAGTGGACATCTTATAGCTGAAATGATGAGGATGATAAAACTATGCAAGCTTATATGTCTTGTTTTATTTCAGGCTTCTGTCTTCCGGATCCGTACAACACACCGCGACTAAGGGAAGTGGTAGAGAAATTTATGCAAAGTCTGCGAGACCCTTCACTACCGCTATTGGAATTGCAGGAGGTTTGTATTAAATGAAGAAATTGCTGGTTATTTAATAACCAGCTTTTCTCTCCGTATAAGGCCGGCTGCGCACCCGTTGCTCGGTTTATGCGTGTTTATGGGCGGTCGACCAGTTATCCTGAATAAGATTGTCTTGCTTCCCATTTTTTATGTATAAAAATGTTATTACAAAACATACACAATCACACAATCAATCACAGGCAATCACACAGTTTGTGGTAGAACACTGATTAATATGTGGTTAGTGGAATAACGTTCTAAAACAAATCTAGATAGGTACTAAGTCTATAGATTAAGTTTTATTCTAATCCTTTTTTTTCCATTTAAATAACGATGGAAATATTTTTTATAGTGTGATGTCAGTTTTATAAGCGTTTAAGTCTAAATATACATTTAAATGGTTAAACTATTTATCAATATTTCACTTAAAAGTAATACTTATTCCTCTATCTTTTATCCGTTAATGAATTTAAATTTTTACATTAAGTTGTAAATGAAATAGTAAACATTTATATTCAATCTATTTTTTGCTTTTATTCATAAATTATCCTTCTGTTACCTGTACATATATGGTGTTTTCTCTATATTTTTGGGTAAAAATTCATGGTTATAATATGTATTTTCCGTTAAACTTTGTTTATGTTCATGTTCGATTCTTTGTCGTGATTAAAGTATATATCATTAAACTGACACAGGTAAAATATTGCTCGCTAGTCACAGAAATTATTTTTTTTATGGAAATGGTGTCAAATGAGCAGGATGCTCACCTAGGGTAAGCGGTCCACCGCCCATGGACTTACCAAGCACCTGCAGAGCCGCAGGTGCATAATCGTCCTTTAAGGAATATTTATGCTCTTTTCTTGAAGGTTGCCAAGTCGTATTGGTTTGTAAATACCTCTGCTGGCAACTGATTTTACAGAGCAATGGTGCGCGACACAAGATGCCTTCAAAGTCAAAAACAAAATGAAATTCATTGAAACAATGTTCAAAGCTTCTATTTAGAAATTCTTATGCTCTGCTAATATAACAAACTTCTAAATCTGTCATTCGTACTCCGGTAGGTGCTGTCATCGACATCAGGCAGAATTCCTCTGTCAGTTGAGAAGAAAGTCCGCAAACTGATGGCCTTATATGAAAGAAATATTACAAGTGTGTTAGCGCAGTTCCCCAGCCAACAAATCGCCAGTGTTATTGATCAGTGAGTTTATTTCAATACATACAAAATACATATATTATAAAAAATAAATTAGTGTCATAGTAAATCATTTTTAGATAACACTAGTAGAATAATTAGTTTAAATTACAGTCATATTTATTCAAAGAAAAAAAAATACTAAATTGTGTTTTATTTTACAGCCACGCGGCGTCCCTCTTAAAGAGGGCAGATCGTGATGTCTTCTTTATGAGTACCCAAGCGTTAGTGGTGCTCGTACAGCGATATAGGTAAGTTGAAAAATACTTATAACACTTCTATATTTTTAATAATTTGTGATTAAGAGAGGCAAATTAAAATAATATATTAATTATATTTTATTTAAAATGGTTTCAAATTCGAGCTTCATCATTAATAATACGTGCAATAGTGTTCATTAACATCATCAATGCAGCCGTAAGCAAATAGGCCTCCCCTCCGGACCTCCATGCATACCTGTCGCAGGCAACCTGCATCCAGCGTCATGCAGAGTTCATATTTTCTTTAAAAATAAAACCTATTGTTCCTCAATATCGCTTTACGAATAAACCTGATAAAAATATTTGTCGAATGCCTTAGCATTTGTTTTTATAATGAGTCATTTAGTACAGTCTGTGTTTTTTTTAAGTTACCTAGTAAATATTATTATATAATGTTTTTTTATATAGAAATGGAATCCGCGGTCGTATGAAGGCTGCGGTGCATGATCTACTAAAACAATACTATCAAGACGAAAGTCATTTCCAACTTGGTAAGTTATTATGGAAACTTGTTATGTTATGTAGCTTATTAGAATATATGTATTTTCACAATAATATAACTAATATTTTTTAAGTTAGCTTAGTACCTGTGTGAGTTAAGAAAACTAGTATAGGAATACCAGTGTAAAGTAGTTTCGCTGTGTATAGATACCGGAGGCCCATCGTTATTTCACTTAAGCGGCGTATAAACCCGTCAACACAACCAAAATGTAGATTGGAGTATTTTAATAATTATAAATTTTTCAGGTTCGTATGACAAATGCGTGATGGCGCTCCGCGATAGATACAAAGACGATATGCAAGCGGTTGCGAATATTATATTTTCACACAACCAAGTCGCCAAAAAGAACTCATTGGTTAGTAGATTTATATAATTCTTCTGTAACGCCATGTGTGGTAATAAAAGTGCCGACGAAACAGATCTTCCTGTCATTTAATTGTCCTTATATTGAATTTGAATATTTATGAATAATTAATAAATAATGTACGATAAAATAAAGTGAAATAAGTAGTTTGTTGTGTCATATTAAATTGGCTTGTTTTGCGGTATATTACATAATTTTTCATTCATGAATACCTTAATTATTTATTGTATTTATAATTTTGAGAATGTAAACTTAATTTTAAAGGTTTCTTTCGCACACTCAAGGAACCGCGCGGACCCAAGCCTTGGTTGGTGTGTCACGAGAGACGCCCTTACGCTAGTCGTGACATAAATTATCCTCGCAAGGCTGTGCCCGCGTCCTTCTGTAAATACCAATCTGGGAAACATCGAGGAGCTGTAAAAAAATATGTTTCAGGTAACAATGCTTATAGATCATCTCTGGTCTAATGAGCCGGGCCTAACGGATGAATTGGCAGCAACCCTCAACGAACTGACGTCTCTCCATAGGGCCGAACATAGCCGGGTGGCGCTCAGAGCGAGACAGGTTTGTTAAACATCAGTTTGACTTAGTTTTTTAGTTACTTACATATTAACGCCACCGTAACCACAGATTTCACGGTTTTAAAGTGCCTACATGTCTGCTACTTGTCTGTCTACCTACCAGCTTACCTACTAAGTACTTATAATCCTACTTAAGTGTTAATATATGTAATCATACAGCTTTTATTTGCTAATCTATGTAGATTATACGTTTCTACAACAATTTCCAAAAGTGGTACAAGATGTGCCGGATCGCAAATTTGTGTAAAACAGTTACTATGTAAAAAGGCTTATTAAAAGAACGCATATTCCGTATTGACAAGGTTCGTAATGAAGCCCCTTTTTTATTTAAGAAATATACAAATAATTCAAGATGCAAAAATTCACTGTGTGACATATACCTCAATAAGAATTTTCTGCACATCGAATGTATTCACTTGTCACCCGTGGGAGAGCCATGCTGAAGCATATGTGGACGCCGGCTCGTCCGAATTGATACCACGGGCTCACAGAATAGTCAATGTGAACTGTGTTGTACAGTGTTTCGTTGAGTGAGTGAGGATATCGGAGGTCCTTAACATGCCGCTTGATTGGCTTAAAAAGCCGGCAACACAACCAATAAGTGGACTGAGGCTCGGTTTTTAATGGGCGGCAATGTTATCTTACCATATAGGAAACCCACCTGCTCCGTTGTCCGCTATACTATAAAAAAAACATTCTAATCCACAAATCACAATCGCCACACACTGGTCGACTGAGATCATCTCCAAATTCACTTTAAATACAAACTTAAAATCTTAATTATGTTTTACTGTTTTGCTAAGTACATTATTTACAGATAATATTTAAACACGACAATGTAAGCTCAAGTCCACATATAATAATAATATTATACAAGTTTAAATAATAAAAGTTTCGTCATTGATGAAAATGCCGCGTTGCAGTTTTTTTATTCTATAGCAGACAACGGTGCAGGTGGGTCTTCTATATGGTAAGAGAACGCCGCAGCCCATGGACAACCCCGCCAAAGTCTGCGCATTGGTTATGTTTCTGGCTTATCGGCATTTTAAGGGCGTCCGATATCCTCACTCAATCTGCGAAATACAGTACAAGAGGACCGTTTCATGCTGAGTATTCTGTGAGCCCGTTTGGACGAGCTGGCGCAACTGGTGCGTCAGCATATACTTCAGCATGGCTCTTCCACGGGTGCGACAGTATTAAGACACTCGCCTGGCTACTGTCAAGTCCTTCCAGATACTGTTTTAAGTGTGATTAATAAGTCATATTTGCTGCAGTTAGGTTTTTCTTCAGTCAAATTACATGTGTATTAATTTGTAATGACGAATGGACGATGAAAAGACGATCTCACGAAGGTGGTGGGTAACCGCGGGACCCAGATCGCTCAAGATCGTAGCAGGTGGGCGTCTTTGGGTGAGGCCTGTGTCCAGCAGTGGACTTGATAGACTGATGATGATGATTAATTTGTATCGTGCTTTTATCACAGGTACTGATAGCAGCCCACCAACCGGCGTACGAGCTCCGACACAACCAGATGGAGTCGATATTCCTGTCAGCCGTGGATATGTATGGCCACGATTTTCACCCGGAGAATCTGCAGAAGCTTATTTTATCGGAGACATCCATTTTCGATATACTGCACGACTTCTTCTATCATACGAATGCTGCGGTGAGTGAAAATCTTATATGTGAATTTCTAGTCTCTTGGGTTAGTTTTTTTTTGGTATAACTCACCCGTGGCTGTATTGAGGCCGGAGGTGTCCATAGTCGGAAGTCTTTTAATTAAAAATAATAAATGAATATATATTAACATATAGTATTTGAGTTTATTTTCAAAATTATGTCTACAAAATGCGTGCGAGTTATTTTACGACCTCAATAGTGTATACATAGAATATGATGTCTGTAAGATCTGGAACAAAATGTGTTTATGAATTAATGTTTATTTACTATGAAATCTATCAAATAAAACATCAAAACGAAAATGGGTCATTTGAAGTTCAATATATTCAAATGTATATTTTTTAATGTAAATTATTTTCCTCGAGAAGCAACGAGGAACTCTACTTGGCCGCGGGTGCGTTGCCGGCACTTTGACTTGACCTTGGCATTCAATATTGCATGCCTTTTTCATACAATTTGGTTAATCAGTTTTCTAGAACTTAGATTCTTCTATGCAATAAAAACGGGTATACATTTTGAGAGTAATTAAGCATCGACGTTAAATAAAACGGTTAATTATTTATAATATACTCATATGTAATATAAATATATATTTCAAATTTATTGAGCATTTGGGGAATGTTTGATTTATATATTTATTTTTTCAATTTGTTTAAAATAAAACTAAGATTAACATACCGACACAAATAGGTTCATATCAAATACAATTTTATTGAATGCGGTTATCTGCAATGGCAACTGCGCTCGCGCTATCATAAATAAGACGGCTTTTCGTAATGATATTGATATCACATCTTCCCATCCGGCGGTATACATACGTGTTGCTGTCTCTACGGACTTAAAATTATTATAAATACACAGTATTACAGCTGTAAGATTATAGCTAAGTGGTTTTATAAGCCTTCAACGAAGCGAGAGGTGTCGGTTTCGATCCGATTAAAAAAACTATCATTTAAATTATAATTTATTCGGTCTTTGCAAGGGTTTGATAGTAGCTAGGCAAGTGTCTAGCACACTAAGTGGGCCGGTTCGTCCGAAATGATACCTTGGGCTCACAGCATACATTACACAGTACTTGTACTGTGTTTAACTGAGGTGTGAGGTGGGTTTTAAAGTTATACCGCTCAAGCGGCGTAAAAAGCCGGCAACGAGCGGTTGTCTATGGTCAGCAATGGTCTTATACCATACAGGAGACCCGCCCACTCCTTTGCTAAAAAAATTCAAAGTCCCTTACCATATATTGAAGCTTGGCCGAATAAAGGCATGGCAGGTAAATGTGAACAATGGTGCCACATATAAATATAATATACCGAAGATCCAATTCGTAACCCTGATAATAATATTATTTTTTGATCAATTTTTCATAGTTTATTTCAAAAATTCAGGTAATGCCTGGTGCGTTGTAAGGGCTGGGGTGTTGGGCGGAGGACTGCTTATCCTAGGTGAACCTCCTGCTCGTTTGACACCGTTGTGTTAAAAAAATCAAAAATACTCCGATATACAATAAAAAAAGTTGTTCTAAATTGAAATTGCATAATTACCTCAGTTATATGATACATACAGTTGCATATTTGGATCATTGTAGCGATTAGTATTAATACTAGCCATATGTTGAACGTTTCTTGTATTAGATGCGCGAACCTTAAATACAACGACTAGTTATTCCCGTTTTAAACTTTATATATAACCTTATACTTTACTAAAAAATATATTTTATCAAAACGTGCCGTCTCGTTTTTACCAAAGCAAACGCGTAGCAGTGTGAGAGTGACAGATATTGTGTATAAATGGTAATACTAAGAGTTAGTCAGTAACAGAGTCTAGCTTCAGAATGTTATAATAATCTAAATAGTTCGAATAGTTTTTGATTCAATAACAGTTTGGATACAAAAATTTACTCTTAAAAATATAAATATCAGATTCATAAGTAATAAAAATTCTCCGTGGTTAAGAAGAAAAAGACAACGCTAAGACTTAAACTAAAAATCAAAGTAAATTATATCGGTAAATTATATCACGGTTCAGCAAAGGCTGGGAGTGGCCTTGGGCGTACAGATTATCTTAAGTGAGCCTCCTTATACGTTTTTTTATAGTATAGTAAACAACGAAGGAGGTGGGTCTCCTATTTGGTAAGAGAACACCGCCGCCCATGAACAACCGCGCCACAGTCCGTGCATTGGTTGTGTTGCCGGTTTTTTACACCGCTTAAGCAGCACTTTTAAGGGCCTCCAATATCCTCACTTACTCTGCGAAACACAGTACAAATACCGTTTCACGCTTAGTATTTTGTGAGTTCGTGATATTGAGAAGAGCCGGCCCAATTTGAGCGTCAGCATATGCTTCAGCAGGAGTTCCCCACGGGTGCCACAGTATTAAGACACTCGCCCGGCTACTGTCAAGCCCTAAATCTCAACGCTATCCCATGTACCTGCATTAGCGAGAAACTCGGGTTAGTGAGAAACCGATAAAGGTTTCGCTTATAAAAGCGAGAAAAAAATTGATCTCTCTTCAACTGTAGCTTATCCAGGTTTGACTGTATCTTGGGCATTTCACGCGAAATTTTTCGATATTTTCGAAAATTCTATATTTTTTGAACCGGTGATCAAAAAAATCTCACAATTTATCAGAAGGCCTCTTGTGGGGGTACTTAGAAATATCAAAATATTGAGAATATCTAAAATTTAAATTTTTGAAAACGTCTGATTTTGCGTGGAATGTCCCATATAGGCAGATTTACTTGTAATACTTGACTACAAATAGATAGAAATTTCTTACTGAAACAATCGGTTCTGCTCTTTTACGACCTCAACGATTCCATTCATATCCTTACGTCGCAACGCGTCTCTGAACTTTAGACAATAGATCTCCATCTTCAAACACGCGTGATTAATGCACAATCCGAAGAATCCATCGTAACCCGTAAAATTTATAACATACAACAAACCACAGAACGTCGTATATATGAACATGATTTCATAGTATGGGCTGTCAAAGCGGTCCTCCGGTTCGCCGTACGGCTTTGGAAAATCGTGCACCATAACCAACTTGGGTTCGTCCGTACAGATGCTGTGTATATTCATAATGGCTGCCATCATCGGAAACGTCATTACACAGAACGTGACAGTGATAGCCCAGTATTTCTCGGTGTATTTCAAGTTGTTAGCAATATATGCGTCGATTAGCTCTCGGTATGACTGTGACATTGTGTTGTAAACGGCGTAGTCGTGATTAATTTCCTTTATCAGTTGCATTGCGGTGTCTTGTGCTATATGCGCTAGTATAATCTGCAAAATTGTGAATGCTAGTGTGGTAAAAAAATCGCCATCGTCATGTTTTATGTTTCCCTTCTAAGAATCGATGTTTTTGCGAGATTTTTTATGTAAATTAGGTGGACGTTAAGCATACATTATTAGCAAAATGCACCATTAAATCAATGTTATGTGGTCATAATTAAACTCGAGTAAAATTTTCACCATGGTACTTGTGTAGTGGATAGGCAACGCACCCGCCGTCCAGCAGGGTCTGGAGGTGTCCGTGGGCGGAGGACCGCTTATCCTGACCGTTTATCTCCCGATTTTCAAAAAAAAGAAAAGCTCTGAAGAGCTCATCGAGATCGATTCATTAAAAATAATTAAAATGGTTACTTTTATTATTGTAATGTGGA
>DWCF01001605.1:0-29037 GCA_018230265.1 Delias oraia | reverse complement strand
GTTCGCGCATTGGTTCTGTTGCTGGCTTTTTACGCCAATTAAGCGGCATTTTTAAGGGCTTCCGATATCCTCACTCACTCAACGAAATACAGTAGAAGCACCGTCTCAAGTACAACTATCACATTTCATACTGGTACTCTGTGAGCTTGTGGTATAATTTCGGACGAGCCGGCTCAATTAGTGCATCATTGTATGCTTAAACATGGCTTTCCTACGGGTGAAAATCAATGCGCGGATTGCGGTGGTAATATCTTACCAACAACGAGGCCCGGTTGCTCCATTGTCCGCCATATATTATTATCTCTCTTTACCACCATTACGTTGCAAGATGGCGCCGCCATCAAAACTAATAGACATTTCATTCAAACGTTAATGTTGTATGATCCTGAACTATTTGTAACTGGTTCTGAGATATTGGGTTGATAACTATTTTCACTATACCAAATTTAATATAACTGATATATTTAGATAAGATAACGCTTTCGAAGACTGATTATCACATAGTATCGGTGAGCTGTCACTGACAGACATGTTAAAGTTAAGCATTCTTACTTTTCGCTGCGTGATATTACTCTTGATACTTTATATCGCGTGTTCACTCTTCTATATATACCAAACGCGACTTAACGAAATAAGGGCGAACAGAAAGAATATAGTATCGTACCTGAATCATTCAGAATTCAAGTATATCCTGCAATGGACAAGGAGATTCAGTGCTCCGTTCGATTACTTAGAAGAAGGGAACAGTGTTTTCATCAGATACAACTGCAAACACACAAACTGCTTTGTGACAGATGACAGAAACTATTTTCTTGATCCGAAAGAGTTTCACGCGGTCGCCTTTAACGGCAGAGATCTCGATATGTGGAGCTTTCAGTTACCAAAGGAGCGATCGCCGAAACAAAAGTACATCTTCGGTGCCATGGAGTCGCCGGACTTTTTCCCACCGTGCAAGGAGTATTTGGATGGATTCTTCAACTGGACGTGGTCGTACAAACTCGATTCGGACTTCCAATGGGGTTATATTACGATATATGATCTGAACGATAATCTAATCGGACCAGCAATTAACATGAAATGGATAAAAAATATGACAGCAATAGATAGTGAGTTGGAGGCAAAACTAAGCAGCAAGAGCAAAGCAGTGGCCTGGTTTGTATCGCACTGTAGAACCAAGCGCGGTAGAGAAGATTACGTGGAAGATCTGAGGAACGAGTTGGATGTACACGGGTGGACGATCGACGTTTATGGCAAGTGTGGGACGCTGTCGTGTCCGCGGACGGAGCAGAGATCCTGTGACAAAATGTTGGAAAACGATTATTATTTTTATTTATCGTTTGAGAATTCCTTCGCTGAAGACTACGTGACGGAGAAGTTATTGACAGCACTTAACAATTACGCCGTCCCGGTGGTATACGGTGGAGCTGAATATTCAAGGTAAGAGAAATTTGTATTACATTTAAGCGTGGGAGAGCCTTGCTGAAGCCTATGATGGCGCACAAATTTGCCCGGCCGCCCGAAGTGATATCGGGCTCACAGAATACTCACCGTGCAATGCTAGTTGTATTTCAAACGGTGCTTCAGCTGTTTCGATCAGTGAGTGAGGATAGCAGAGGCCCTTAAAAATGCCGATTAAGCGGCGTAAAAAGCCGGCAACAACTAATGTGGTGTGGTTGGTGATGGACGGCGATATTCTCTTACTATGTAGGAGACCCATCTGCTCCGTTGTACGCTATACCATCAAAAATACATAGATAATCGAAAATTTAAAAACTACTTTAACAAACATTTCACTGGCACATGGTTAACATCTCTAAGTCTTTGTTATTGTGAATATAAATAATTGATCAAACAATCTAAAGTAAACAGCTAATATCATAAAAATCATTATATCAACATGATAATGAAACACTCCTCGCGGTTAAGCCTACTTTGATAAATGGACTATAACCAAGGTGTCTCAAACTTTGAACAAAAGCTGAAAAATGGGAAATAATTGCGCGCTATTATTTTGGGTATTGTCCAAGAAACGATGGAATAGTTTCAATAAGACCGACAAACTTAAGTGTATAATCAAACAAATTTAAGTCTACCACGAAGCTAGAGGTATGGGGTTCGAACCCAGGTCCGGAAAATAATAATTTAATTTATAATTTCTTTGGTCTCTGGACGGGCTTGACAGTGGGCAGGCAAGTGTCTTAATATTTTCGCAGCCGTGGTAGAGCCACGCTGAAGCATGTGTTGATGCAGTATTTGGGCCGGCTCGTTTGAAATGATACCACGGGCTCACAGAACACTCTCGTGAAACGGTAGCTGTACTTGAAAGAGTACTTCTACTGTGTTTCGCTGAATGAGTGAAGATATCGGAGGCCCTCAAAAATTCCGCTTGAGCGACGTAAAAAGCCGGCAACACAATCAGTGCGCGGACTGTGGCGCGGTTGGTGAAGGGCGGTGGTGTTCTCTTACCATATAGGAGACCCACCTGCTCCGTTATCCGCTATAAATAAAACATGACTAACAAATATGCTAGCAAATACTAACAAATATATCCTCGAAAACACGTCGAATGAATGAATGTTGTTATCTTTTCAGGTTTCTACCCGAGGGTAGCTATCTGGATGCCATAGACCTTGGACCGCGGAGACTCGCCGGATTAATGAATGAAATAATTTCAAACAGAAGTCGGTATTACGAGTTCTTCAAGTGGCGGAACCATTACAAGTACAAAGGTGCAGATCACGTCAACGCGTGTAGATTGTGTGAACATTTGAACGATGATAGAAAAGTGAATGAACGATCTGTGTGGTATAACTTTCGGGAGTGGTGGAATGGTGAACGATACGAAGAAAACTGTTTTTAACATTTAAGTATATAGTATAACTAATATCGTGTAATACAATTTCTAATAAATAAACGTATTTTTTAAAAGATTGTTTTTATTTTAATAAGGCGCAAAACTTGGTCACCAATCGACTTTGAAGGGCCACCGCAATTGCGGTAAAATGGAACGGAACACTACATCTAACACCCCCAACCTTACACCTTGGAACTTTTCATCGTGCCGCCGAAACAAAATGGCCGCCATAGATAATTAACATCGACCCGTTCTATTTGAAAAACCCTAAAAAGAATTGTTATGTAGTAGTTGACTCGGCAGACGTCGTCCTGCTTGGTACGCCATACCAGTTCCGATTATGAATTCTTAGCAATGTTTAGGATCTCCGAATTTCTTGAAAATATGTTGAGCCCTTCTTGAGTTATAAATGGTGTAACTAGCTTGACATATATACCTTTTGTATATACATATAATATTTTTATTAAAGGCTACATGGAAAGCATTGGTGCGGTGGAGCGATCGTCGGTAACCAGTGGGTATTGACGGCAGCTCAGTGTTTTGATTAGTAAGCAATTTTAACTATTGTTATCTAATCTTTGTTTTCACTTTTTTGTTAATTTATTAGGACAGTAACACTTTTTATGCCTTAGCGGACAACGGAGCAGATGGATCTCCTATATGGTAAGAGAACACCGGTGCTAGTGAACAACCGCGCCACAGTCCGCGCACTGGTTGTGTTGACGGGTTTTTGCGCCGCTTAAGCGACACTTGTAGGGGCTTCGGGTATCCTCACTCACTCTACGAAACACAGTACAAGTACCCGTTTCATGTTGAGTATTCCGTGAGTCCGTGGTATCACTTCGGACGAGCCGGCCCAATTACATAGTACGTCAGCATAAGATTCAGCATGGCTCTCTTCACTGGGTGAAAATAATAATCGTAATAATAATAGTAGTATGTTAAAAGTAATCTAACAATACTTTACTATTATAATTTAATATTATTACAGAGTATAAAACGTTTTTTAAATGATATCGGTATATAATTAAAAGATACATACTTTATTATTTATAAATTGAAGTAAATTGTTAAGAAAAACTATTTCTAATGTAGTATTGATATAGCCAACATTGACGAGTTTTCTTTAATACATTTAGTGCAAAATCTAATGGATTAGTTGAAAATATCGAATTATATGCAATTTTCTCTCTTATTAAGATGAGAGAAAATGTATCATTAAATAACAAAGAAGTTGCATAAATAAAAATGTCGTTTACAAGTATCAGAGGCTCTTTCAACAAAATAAAATAGACTATATAAAAGTATTAGGAATAGTATGTACACAATCGATACAAAGAATATATTTTTAAATTCGTGTTTTTTACTGCACAGATTACCGATTTTATTAAGAATATAATGACATGACATTTGTCATATAAGAAAATATATTTTATTTTACATTCGTACACATATACAACCTATATTTTCCAATATACTTAAATAAGGAAAAACAAATTATAATTCTTGAGTCTCTTCTGTTGCTTAATTAAGGAAAACTTACAATATAATGAATCTAATTTTTAGTGTATCCAAAGAAGAAGTGACAGTGCGTATGGGCTCTGTATTTCGTGATTATGGTGGGAGGATTCTGTCCGTGATAGACATCAAGCGGCATCCCGACTACAGAACAGACCAGTATTATCCTGAGCATAATTTGGCTATGGTTAAGGTTGTGTATTTTTAATGCTATAGCGGACAGCGGAAGAGATGGGTCTCCTATATGGCAAGAGAACACCACCGCCCATACCTAACCGCGCCACTTTTCGCGCTTTGGTGTATTGCCGGTCTTTTACGCCACTTAAGCGGCATTTCTGATATGCTAAGCTCCGTTTCGAGTACAACTATCATTTCACGCTGAGTATTCTGTGCACCCGTGGTATCAGTTCCAAGGAGACCACCCAATTACTGCGTCAGCATAATATGCATCTGCTTGGCTCTCCCACGGGTGAACACTTGATATAAATTGATTTGAAACTGATGTCAACTTACGCCTGATAAAATATAACTTTTTAATATAGAAGGCTTGAAATTTCAATAAGCAATTTTGCTAGTATAACCACATCGCTGAACTGTGTTAAATGTATAAAAATGTCTCGTATCATTTTTTTGAAAGTCAAATGAACAATAATACTAATTGTATAGGTAAACATTCCCATACTGATTGGAAACCGAGTTCAAATTGTAGCAATCGCGACACCTGGAGCTGAACTTCCTTCCGTCTTCGGAGAAACTATAGTCACCGGATATGGAAGCGTGGTAATTGATGATAAAATCAATAATATCAATTTACTTTTGATAGGTACTGTATTTCTAACTCTGTACTTTTTCTTTTCTATTGTACACCCTAAGTACGCTGCCTAATTGTAAGAAATCGCCCATGGGCAACAGCGTTTTTGGTTGTGGCTACTTATAACACTTAACTAAATGCACCACCGATATTCTTACTGACTAAGCAAAATACAACGAGTAATTTTGCTGGTTTTTTGTAAGCCCGTAGTAACACCCCAGGAATCACGATCACGACTTACACGTTTGGTGCACCACGAGTCTCAACAAAAACAACGATATCTTTTAAATTTTCAAAAAGACAAGATAAAATATTAGATACAACATATTACAACTTAGAATATTAAATAATCTATGGATTTACAGATGACAGGACAGATTCGGGAAGGACAAAATCAGGAGCTTCGGCGCATGATCGTTAAGGAGTTGCCTCGGCCAGACTGCAGGCATGTATTATATATAAAAAACATTACAGAACCGGTGTTACACGAGCAGGAAGCTCACCCATACACACATTGAGGTGAAAGCGATGAAACTTTGCAATCTGCCTCGAAGTTCGATGGTGAAACTCATCAGCAGGTTGATATTCAAACAGCTCCCAACATTCCTCGTGATAAATGCGATACTTCTATCGCTATGCTGATATAGATATACAGTTAAAGTTGTATAATCAAGACTTGAAGGGAGAGGTCTCTTTCTGCCGAATAAAGACTCTCAGCAAATATGAATTTAGTAAATAAGGAATAATAAAATTTTATATAAAATAAATAAATAAACTTCGAATGTCGCTTATAGAGGCAAAGATAAGTACTAACCAGCAGTTTCACGAAGGGAGGTCTATGAGGAAAGCACAACTGACAGAGGTTTCTATTTTGCAAGCTTAAAATGACGGATCCTGGCTATAAGTTTCACTTATCGAGTTTTGTTCCAGCTTTGACTATGTTTGCAAAAATTATTTCTAGTGAAATTAATAATAGATAATAAAGATTTTTTATGGTATATCGGACACCGGAGCAGGTGGGTCACCTATATGGTAGGAGAACACCGCCGCCCATGAACAAGCGCTCCATAGTCCGCACAATGGTTGAGATGCCGGCTTTATAAGCCGCATTTTTAAAGGCTTCCGATATCCTCACTCACCGAAACACGGTCGAAGTAATGTTTCAAGTACATGTTCCGTTTCACGCTGAGTATTCTTGCGCCCGTGGTATCACTTCGGACAAACTGGTCCAACTAAAGCGTCAGCATATGCTTTAAAGTTGAAAACAGAGTTCGTCTGACACGACGTAATAAATGTTTCAGACGGGTATATGGCAATGAGTATCGTCTTCAGCACGACCACATGTGTCTTCAGAGCGTGATGAAGGGAGTCGCGTTATGTGCGGTAAGTGTTATGGATTCACAAATTCCTTGGACTCTTTTCTTACTATTATATCTTAAGCGTATATATTATTTAATAAGGTTTTAAAATAAAAAGTTAAAAACAGCACAGATTACATATTTTCTGATTTAGATTTTTATTTTGTCTATTAAGAATAATTTCACTCATATGAGTGAGTCAGACGTTCTAAATCTGATTCACGTGAATGTAGAACGTGTGTGTCTTTGTATTTTTTATGAGTTAATAAAACGATATTTTAGGGAGATACAGGTAATCCAGCAGTCCACTTCAGTGGCGTAAACCGAGCGGGCACCTTGTATGGCATTGCACTTTTCTCCGGTACTGAAGAATGTGCGCATAAACAAAAGCCTGGTGTTTATGCTAAGGTAAACATTAAATATAAATAAAATGAAATAATAATTTGCTTCTTCACAAAAGTAAAGTCAGTAGTTAAAAATATAAGATTTTATTCGTACATCTACGGACTTTAAATAATTACGTAACAACCTTGGGTAGGTACGTAACAATGTAGAAGTTTTTGTATTTCGGTATACTATGATTTTATTTGATTCCCAGTTTTAAGTCCTAACAAATAGGATTAAAAAGCTTTTAATTTATTTTATTTTAGGTCTCCTACAGCAAGGTCTGGATTAACAACATTTTGGACAATCGCGAAGCGAATGAAAGTGCCGATAGTGGTGATAACGTGATACCACTCGATTTATAACAATTTGTAATCTGTGATCGTCATTAAAAATAAAAATTTTACTGTTTCTCTAGCCCTTACAATATGAGGATGAAGTATTTTTTTATAAAAAAATATAATTTAATTTAAATAATTTATTCGGTCTGTGGAAGGCCTTGACGATGGCCGTGCGAGTGTCCTTAACACTGTGGAACCCGGGGGAAGAGCCATGCTGACACAAAATTGGGTCGGCTCGTCCGAATGAATTCCACGGGCTCACTGAATACTCAGGTTGAAACGATATTTATATTGTATTTCGCTGATTGAGAATATCGGAGGTAATTGAAACAAGTAATTTAAAAGCCAGCAAAAAACCAAAGCGTGTTCTGAGGCACGGTTGTCCATGCGCGATGTTCTCTTACTATAAAGGAGAAAGGAGACTCACTTGCTCCGTTGTCCGCTATACTATAAAAAAAATATAATTAGGCTGCAAAAATGTCTTCAAAGGTAAAAAAATATTTTATTAAATCTTTTCTTTCAATTAAAGCAATAATGAAAATAAAAAAATAAAAATATATATACTAGTGTAACGTTTTCGGCCCGCAGCACTGGTACAAATTTAGTATTTTGTGACGGTGTCTTAGTTATTTGACAAAAATACAGTCGAAAGAAAAAGGTAATTAGCTAAAATAGTATTAATTTAATAATACAGAAACAAAAAATTAAAACATCTTCAAAAGAAAATTTTGTTAGCGGGGTAGAACATGATCTTAGATACCTTATATGGTAGAACATGGACTCACAGCGCGGAGCCCGTCTTCACTTGCTAAGGTGAACCAGGGCGCCGCGTCGTACATTTTAGGAACCCCTGTACTAGAGTATAACAGCTGCAGTCCGTTTACTATAAGTTGTCCCTTTTTTCCTCGACGGCTAAGACGAGGTTTGAATCTCGCAGGAGACGCCCTTGCGCTAGTCCGACTACTCGGCGCGCTGTCCCGCTCGCCACCTAGTTCGTTTTAAGCTGCGATGGAAAAAATGAAATGAAATGATGAAAAAAATAAGTTCTCCACTGACTTTATGTTAGCACTTTTGTCTTGTCACCACAACAATTAATATTAAAAAGACAATTGTTCCCATATAGTCAGGGGACAACGTATAGTGAATGAACTGTATAGATAAAACATGTAATAAAATGCGTGTTGCATTGTCTATGACATTAATACTCTTCACAGACAAGTACGACTTTTCCGTAACTGTCAGTAGGATTTAGACATTTTGTATTTTCTAACGTAAAACGAATCGATCAGCTGTAGAAGTTGTCAACATGTTCGAGTTCCTCAAATTGGAAAGAAGGTTATGTTTGGATAAGATTTTTAACCCAGTTTGATAAAAATGTACAGTAATGCTGCATAAATTTGTCCATAAAACGAAACGTATATAAAACAACGAGCATGTTTTGTTATCAAATTCACGCCAGTGCACAGCGATGCCGGTAATCATGATCTATTTTGAGAATAAAATATTTCAAATGGATTGCGGCCAAAGGTTGAATTGTGAATGAATTTGGAATGAGTTATTAGTCTATTTGGTGAAAAGTCTCACTGTAGTGATAAGTATTTGATATGGATGGATTTAAGAATAGAGCTGGAGAAAAATTGGATGCTTTACATGTAAGTATCATCTTTTCTATTGCTCTCTCTTGTATGTAAACAACTTTTTTCGCGGGGAAAAAGAGTTTTCACTTTTAACACATATTCATTATTTTGAAAATTATATAATATTTATTTTCTTATCTTTACTGAAATTAATTAATATCACTATAATTTGAATGACCCTGAAACTTACGTAACTATATCTCCGCGCCAAATATACTGCAATTATACAATAATGATAGAAGTATATGATGCGTGAAGGGAAAATATTGTTGTACTAGTTCAAAATTACTTTAAATGATAAATAAGTTGATTGATTGCAAATAGCTGGTCAGTACTTTATATGCAGCTCATTAAAATAAAAAAAACTACTTGTTACTTCTTGTCAAGGCCCTTTTAACTCTTTTAGTTAGTTTTCCAACAATTTTTCCAATAATGTATTAACTATATGTTTAAATGATTTGTTAATGTTTAAAACAGCTATAAATACTTGATATAATTTTATTATTATTAATTTAAAAAATGTGCATACTACCTTTTGTATAAAATTTCAGGATGCAGCATTAGTAGCTGCAACAAATGGCAAACATCGATTGGAAAATGTATTTCAACAAACAGCTGATGCTATATTAAAGGTATTTTATGACCGTTATCACAGTTTAGTTTTTTTGTGACTGTGTGTGCCACTTTCATAAAATCTTGCTTATATTTATTTTTTAAGAAAATTACTCTATGAGTTTCAATAGAAACAGGTGTATAAACTTCAAGATGGTATAATGCTAAGTGACTGTAATATGCAAATCAAAAATTTTCAGATTCATGAACTATTCAATAGAATATGGCATCATGAGTTAGTATCAGAGGGTCGGGCGAGAGCAGTGGAATGGGGACGTGAAGCGACTAGACGAATTCGTGAAGGAGCACCTCCGTTATCACCATCTGTGCTGTACCAAGAACTGGTGGCTCTATTTAAAGATAGAGGTGTGTTGTATATCTATATACATAGTATACATAAAATATTTACATAATACTATATAAACTACTAGTACTACTATATATATTGTTTATATATATATATATACTATAATATATATTACATAAAATAAAGTAAAAATCAAACCAGTGAAAATCTGACATGCATTTGTATAAAATCATACTATTAATCTGTAATGGTTATTAACATAAATAACTACATATAATAGTATTTTAAAGTACGTTTTTTTTTTAAATATTTTTCAGTATGGCGTCGCAGTATGGTTATATTTGCCTGTGGTGCAGTGCTGGGTGGGAGCACGGGTCTAGTGATAGGGCTTCGTGTTGCTTCGCGGAGTCCCAATGGACCTCACGCAAGAGCCCTGCAGACACAAGCTGACCAGAGTGTTATACTTGTTGAGGATGCAGTTTCGCATGGTACTTTCATTGACTATTTACTTAAATCTTCTATGCCAAAGATCACATATAGAGATCTCTTTTTGTTATGGAAACAGTGTCTCACCTAGAGAAGTTGGTCCTCGCTCTATTGAAACCCCTAGTACTTGCAGGGCCATGGGTGAGTTGCCGGCCTTTACAGGTTTTACGCTCTTTTTTTGAATCCCCAAGTCATATAGAAATACCTCTGCAGGTAGCTGATTCCACACAGTTTGAATAGTTAGAAAAATAAAGAGTTGGTCTTTAGGAGCGGGACCGGGTGAAGTGCTCATCCGGGTGCAGGCCTTCTCAGTGAGTGCGGTCGACCGGAGTGTTTTAAGAGGTCGGGCCGCAGCCCTGAGGTCGCTCATCACTCGCTCAAACGTCACCGTGGGCAGAGGGTTCGCGGGTGAGGGGAATTTTATTATTACAATCTATTAATAGATAAATTGTGGTTGGCATAAATTTATAGACTTAATGGTGTTGAAAATTACTTTTATTTTTATTTACCTCCTGCCTTATTAAATTTGGCAAATTATCTAAAACTAATTTGTTTTGTAACAAAAATAACTTTTTTAATGGTGTAATAGGAAATTTAAGACATTATTGCCATTAAAGCAATGTAATATGACCATAGATTGCTGCTTTTTGGAAAATTAATGTTGCGTCTCTTGGTTCGAATAGTGGTGTAACATGTGGTTAAAGAAATTGGAAGGCGGTTTGTGCACTTTCGTACATATTTCTGCAGATTAATCTATTTGTTTATAAGAAAACCGTTGGTGGTGTAACAAAGTATCAAGGAATAATGCGAATGTTTATATAAATTTCTAGCACTAATATTATACCACTTCAGCGGCTTAAAAAGCCGACGACACAACTAACTTTAGTTCTTAGTTTAGTTTTAGGTCACGGCAGGTCTGATCATAGTGCGATTGATACTTTTCTTACAACTGGTTCCGATAATCTAATGATTTGTTTTCAGGCGTGGTTCTGGACGTCGGCCAAGGCGTGACAGAGTTCGAAATGGGTGACGAGGTGTGGGGCTGCCTTAGCGAGTGGAGTGGAGGCGCTGCCACCGAGCTTCTGGCTGTCAGAAGGTAAAACTCATTCATCAGTTCAGCCGTAGGACATCCTCTGCTGGACACAGTCCTCCCTTTTGGACCTCCACGCATACCTGTCGGAGGTGACCTGCTTCCAGCGACTTCCGGCGACTTTTTCAAGGTCGTCCATCTCCTGGGTGGCCGGCCTACGCTGCGCTTGTCAATCTGTGGTCTTCACTGGAACACTTTTCAGCCCCATCGGCCATCTGCTCTGCTTGCAAATTGATATGCCCATTTTAACTTGCTAATGCGGCGGACTATGACGATGTCTTTAGTTCTTATACGGATCTCCTTATTTCTGACCGGATCACGTAGAGAAACTCCTAGCATTGCCCTCTTCATAGCTCGCTGAGCGACCCTGACCGTTGAGATGAGGCCACGTTTCCGAGGCATGTGTCATCACTGTTAACACACATTGGTTGAAGACCTGCGTCTTTAAAACTCATTACTAAATGTTTTTGTAGTCAACCTAACATGTAACAACATTTGCGCCAAAGGTTACATACACTGTATTTACAAATAACTGACGGATCAGTTACAGACTCTTTGAACATATTTCGATGTGTTTTTTGCAATTTCAAAGTGGATTTGTTTTTTAAATTTACAGTAAACTTACAGCCACCATAGATAAAGAGTATAAAAGTTAGTAAAAAAAGAGGGCCAATTAAAAGTGTACACAACTTTACAAAATAATTAAGAGATGATAATCGCAGGTAATTAAATTTTTAAATAAAAAAACATATAAATATATAAAATATATATGTCGGAGGAAGCCATTGAAGGAGTGGATTCTTAATTATACCATAGCGCCATATTTTAAATCTAAACTGAAATTAAAAAGAAAACATTTTGATTTTGCTCTAAGTTCTGTTACAGTTCAAGTGAGAAAAAAAAGGATTAACACCTAATCAAAGACCTAACAACCTAATTTACGACGTTATTAATTATTATCATGTTAGACGAAGTATCTCCAATGTCACTTGTGCAAAAAAGCTTGAGCGTTGAATATAAAATTCCAGTTCTCGTATAAGCAAGCGACCGCGCACGCTAGGCGCCGACTCAGCCGCCTCACTCCCATGGGCGGGGTCCCTCGCACTCATCGCCTTGGAGGCTTTACATTACACCCCAGATACTTGCAAGGGCAAGCGGTGAGTTCAAATTGTCCTAATTACGATTTCACTTGATTTTTATCCTGTGGGATTGCCATGTATTAAATGGGCGGGCACATCCAGGTTTACTCGGTCTTATAGAATGTCACCGACGTGAAATATGTACTACATTTCACGGAGTGAGTGATGTTTCCATGGCCCCATTAGGTAATGGATAGGATCAACCCATGGATACTATCAGCTCTTCTGAGCCGCAGGTGCATTGCAGTCTTTTTAGGCATTGAATGTAGACAACATAAGAAAATATCATATGATAAGTATATTGAATGGACGGGAATGGACAAAGCGAAGTTTGTAAGGGGTTTGGTTTGATAGTGTTTTTAATATTGCACAGCGTGCTGATAGCGGGCGCGGCCAGTGGCGAAGGATGCGCGTTGGTACAACTGCTGGGTGGCTGGGGAGCCAGGACCTCGGCAGCTGCGCCGAGACACAGTAGGAACACGCTCAGGAACTTGGGTGAGGAAAAATTATGAGTATTATAATGAAGACACTCTGAAACCGTACCTTACCATCAAAGAAACCGTCTGCCCCTATGTTTATTATATAATAAAAATATATTTATAAAAAAGTTTTTGGCTGTGTTATTTTTTTGAAGTTTAATTCAGTACTGTTTGTCAAAAGTGATCTATTTACCATTGAGTCTTGCTTGTTGGAATTTCGATGAATAAGTTTGGTTGAAAACAGAGACATTTCAGTTTTTAAAACAAAATGTTCCAGGTGCCCAGGACTTCATCGACGTGGAAGGTCAGAACGACCATTTGGCGGCTTCTTGGCTGGTTGTAGAGCAGCACGCGAGCCGAACGGGGCCTTGGGACGCCTGTGTCGCGTGCACGGGCGCCCCACCCAACCAGCCGCCATATAATACGTTGATCAGGTGAGTTGCCTTTACTCTAGACATTGCTTTAAATTATCTATTGGAAAACTTGAGTTTTGTTAAATAATGATGCTATTATGTTCTATTCAAGTTTCATCGGGGATCTGTTTGTTGGTTTGAAAAAAGCACAACTCATAAAAACGCTGTCTTTTACGTTTAATTTTGATTACACAAAGCACTTACTACTACTAGTGCCATGGAAAAATTCTAAATTATATAGTAATAAATTGTTGCAATATTTATTCGTTTCAACCATACATGAACTGAAAACTAAAAATAAATAAACTTTCAATCACTATGAATGTTCAGTACCTACAAATTTTTGCAGTTTTCTTAAGTGTGTATATCTGCTCATAGATTGTAAATGAATGTTTCAGAGCGACGGCGCCACGAGGTTCGGTGTTGGAACTTCGCCCACGGGCGCTTATCACGGACCGACTGCCCGCTCCGCTGTGGCTCATCTTCACAGCTTCATTCTACAGTCTACATGTACTGAGGGTCAGTTAGCTATTTGAAAGCAGTTCTAGTAGTCAACAGATGAAGACGTATAAGGTTGAATATTAAAAAAACATAACCATAAATCTGAATATTATAAATGATGAAAAGAATGTGATGAATTTAATTTTAACTTAGCTAGAGGCCGTCCAATAATCAATTCATTTATGTCAAACACATTGTAATTTGATTTTCTATATTAATTAATAATATTTCTTGATTTTAATACGCGCGGACTTCTAAAAACAAATAAGATTTTACTTAATACTGTATTTAATAGGTACTAAAAACACGACAGCCCCTTATTTGAACTGCTTTATGTTATGTCCAGTGGATGACCGGCGCCGGGTGGTACGGCGACTGGTTCGAATCCCGGCACCAGACGAGCGAAGGCCTAGATACGCTGCGACATCTTGTGGAGGGGGGACAGCTCTCCCCAGTACTTGATAAGGTCAGTACAACCTGCTCAAAGCATATGAAGTACGCCATTATCTGTAGTTTTATTTACCGGGAAACAATTCAGAATTTCATGCTTGAATAGTTGTAAATTTGATAATATATTATGTTTATATTTGAGAGCCTCGTAGCTGTGTGGTTTAATAAGTCTAATATGAAGCGCGAGGTATCGGGTTCGAGTCCCGGTCCGGACAATTATAATTTAATATTATTATTATTATAATTTATTCGGTCTCTTGAAGAAATGGGTTACCTGTTTATTTTGCATATTTAGTTTGTTATAAGTTTAATATAGTTAGAAATGTAATGTTATTTTGTATAAAATCAGTTTTTTAATTGTGTTTTATTCCACATTTGATCCCAAAACAAGTATATATTATATATATATATATATATAATTATTTGATCTCATTTGCAGGTGTATTTCCCACAAGACTTCGAGGCGGCGCTTGCGCACGCTTGCAGTGAAGAGGCGGTCGGTACAACTGTAATACGATTCCCGTAACCCAATGTGATGCGCACAATAATGCACAAATTATATCTATTATTAACTGACTTCGACAAATGTTTTTCCTGAGTCAAACTACTAATTATCATACTAGAGAAAGGGTTTGATGATGGAAGGGCGAACATTTAGGATATTATGCACACTGAACCCAATCAAATTAGGAAAAATATGATAACCATATTATTCAGGGATATAAAAAATAGATGTTGACATTCTCAAACCCTAGTGTACGTAATACATTTCATACAAATCTGTCGAAGTCAATCCAGCGACACGAGGTTTTTATATACAATTGATTGATTCAATCGAGTTTGTTCTACTGTTTCGGGACCTTGGAGTGGTTTTTGATTACGTTGTTTTTGCATGGCGTGAATATGAACGTCATCTCTTGGGGTGATCAGATTTTTTGGTTTATTAGAGCAGTGTTTCCCAACCTGTGGTCCGCGGACCCCTGGTCGTCCCCGAGTATATATGGGGATGTGCGGTGTCATCTCTGAATCATACATAAATAAATACCTCATCTGATTTTTTTCTGTTTATATTATTAATGGGTCCTTGAAAACTGCTTGAATCTAAATTGGTCCGCGGCTCAAAATAGGTTGGGAATCGCCGAATCAGAGGATCCATGGGAATCATAGTTGGTTCATATTTTTATATAATATTGAAATTCAAGATTTACATTCACAGTATTTGAATTGCATAGAAGTCAAGCTGTTTTTAACGTATTTTTAAACATATTTTTATGTCATATATTTCACAATAACGAAACCAAATGAATTTAATTTTAAGTTAGATTTGAATTGTTATGCGAAGAGGAATCATTTTCTTAGTTACCGTATTTAACAGAGTAACTGAACATACCAGTGCCATCGTTTTTCTTGAATGCGGGTAGATTTTTTTAATGACGGTCTTCCTTGCCTGGCTCTATATTTGATTAAGAACTATTCTTTATATAGCTTCATTTTATTTATTTTTAGTGAATTGTTTACAACTATAAGTTTCTTTCAAAAGCACTTCAATAATTCTGCTCAGTTGTGAGATGCTTTTACAATAATTAATGTGTTTTAGGAAATATCCTACTAAAACTGTTAAATTATGGTGTCAACATTATTTTATATTTAACACATAAATTATGTTATCGAATTATTTGAGGAACTGGGAACAATTGTATTTCATAATGAAATCTAACTCTTAAATTGTATTCATTTTAATATACGAATATAATATAATAATATTCTATAAATGTATATATATATATATATATATATTTATAAATTCTTCAATTAAACTAAACAATTATTATTATTAATAATTTATCATTTATATGAAGTATAATAAAACTCAGTTCTTCAAGTAACAATATATGTTGCCGACGTCAAAAAGCTACTGGAGTAAAAAGGCATCATACAATGTAAAATTTTAGAAATGTGATTGTACAAATTATAAGTAACATTAAATGTCCATAACTTGTTCCTGAAGGTATTTTTATAAGATGTATCTCGCTAAGACTGTCCTACAGTTTTAATGTGTTGATGATGTAGAAATAAGATTTGTAAAGAGATACACACTTTTAAACCTGAAGTCACAATTATTCATATGAGATGTTTGTTATATTTTGCGTTTTTATCAAATACTGTACATTATTGTAGATAGATGTTAGAAATAAAGGTATATTTTTATTCTGTTGGTATTCACCTCAAAATGTTCAAAAATAATAGTAATTAAAAAACGCTGCTTGTTATATAAAAACATTTAGTCTTTTGATAATAAATTCAAAAAATAATAAAGCCGTAAGAATTATGAGGAAAAACTGAATGTTAGCACCTTCGTAGATAGTTCTTGAATCTCTTATATCAATAAATCTACTGTAAATTTATATCTTAGAGCATGTCCAGTAAGGGCGAATTCGTCGCGATTCTCTCGCGGATATACCATGCGATTGCGTGCACAAAGTGCGTACCAACGGGCGAGCATTTGGGGAGGGATTGATCAATACACCAACTCGCCGTTAGGGATAATAAGTTTCTGAAACTGTCGGCGATGTCACCCGAGAGCCGAGTGCCGCCCGCCGACCAGTCCTACATATACGACGTGAAGCATTCGTCCCTCGCGCTCCGTAGCGAACCAACGATAAAGGTTTGGGACGCCTCCGTTTATTTAGAGTGTTGCACGAGCACTGTTTTATCTTAACATAACATGCAGTGGACACAGCCTCCATGGTCGAGAAATGAAACCAATATGAACGTTACATTGCTTTATTGAAAACAATCTAAAAGCTATAATAAGCACGTACAACATCATAAATAATATAGTAAGGTCCACAACTGTGTGGATCAGGCTAAAGTATTTGATCCACTTTGGTTATAAGCCGACTGACTGACCAATTTAAGTTTGAACACAGACGAGTCATTGCATTCAATAAACAAATATTTAAATCATCAAAAGTCGAAAAAATAATGGAATGTCACTCGAAGATAGACACGCTATGGCAATACAGGTAAAATGCAAACTTGCCCCGCTGCTGTGCAATACTCGGCAGACGGGAAGAACATATTTTTTTATAATTGACAAACATTCATCATCTATCCTTGGGATATCTAACGTACAATTTCATCTAGATCAATAATTATTGCAGAATTTTACTACATAATAATATCAACTTTGTTAATTTCGTTTCAAGCTATGTTGCAGATGGCGCAACATTAAGTACTGTTACATTTGGTTTATATTGATTAACTTTATCAATTTACATCCTCACTTATCAAGTCAATAGAAACAAAGTGATCGATTCCGTCCCTCTTTCGCTAAATATTAAATGGGGCGATTAGTAAAGCAGCGCTTTTCGCTTGTGCGGTTATATTATTGTGTCCTTATAACTACCATCATAAATTGTATGCAATTTATTTATTAATAGGGAAAAAATTACACGAGTTCACTATAAGAATTTGAATGAACAGTCAAGATCAGTGAGAAGAAAAAGGGCAGTTTTATTTTGGCTTCAGTTACTTTTAATATAAAACCTCAAGTCAATACTGAATAATGGCTATTTTGAGCAAACGTTGAGAAAAATGCTTTTCGGTACCAAATTTTAATTTAAGTGACTGCCAATACAGTACATGTGCCGCTGTCTTTTAAACTAACGTTTGTGTAGTGGCAATGGCTTGTATCCGATAACATACATAATTAGCATTGACTTAACAGTCACACATATTTGATTAGTATTGCTTTGAATGAAGTTGCATTCGATAGTGTTTTTTTTAATTCACTACACTGAAAAAGTCGCTAAAGTTTCTTAACCGATTTTTGACCATAAACGATTCATTTTCACACAACTTTTCACTTAAACACCTAAACCAGACTTCGATAAAAAATATATAGTGCCACAACCGTATTTGATTCGCTGATATATTGAAATTTCTTTATCACCGATTTTTTTTATTTAAAAATAAATTGTAAATACTTAACCAGAAACGAACGAATTTCTCTCGTTTTGTGCATAAATAGTTAATTATTTAACTTTAAAAAAAAAACAAACATAATTACGACATTAAATTGCAAAATTTAAATAACGGAACGCGAAATAGAAGTGAAATGAAATGATGAGCGCCACTGGACGCCAAGAAAGAGAGCGATGCAGGTGGATTTTGTACTCCACAGAATCACAGCAATTCTCTTGTGTAGGGCAATGTGTTTAAAAAAGCTCCCTAATTATGTAATAAAACTTTCTATGAATAAATTCCACTAATACGTGAAATCTAGATTGTATAAAGAAGTGTTTTGAAATTTCTGACAATGGGAAATGCTCTGAAACAGTACAGCTTTATAAATAAAAAAAATTGAGTTACTCGGCAGTCCTTCTCAGTTGCCACATCCAGAACTGGTGGACACATTCAAACTTAAAATAAACATACACTTTGAAAGCCTGTCGGAATGAATGAATCTTGAATTTGTTGGTAAGAAACACTCAAATAAGTTTACGGCACTATTAATACATTTCTATTACAACTAACACCACTTTTAAACAACCCACCACACCTCCAAATACCAACACAATCCCAACATTTATTAAACAGACCCAATCTACGGCTATAAATACTTTAGATAATCAAAAAACATATTCATAGTGATATTAAAACTATTTCAGCATTTTATATAATTTTTTTCATAAATATTATCACACAATTTTTTTAACTGTCAAAATAATTTGCAATTTCAATAACGCCAAATATAAACTGCTATTTCGTGGCTATATGTTACGTCTTCCAATACACGATATATGCGATACGTGGCCGCTACGGCAATAAAACACTCAACTTCTACACCGTTATTGCTAATGTGCACCTGATAAAGAAAAACAGTGTATTAAATATCACTTAGTGAAAATAGGAAGGCAAATGGGGCAGGGGGCTGATCCAGAGTCCCTGCTGCTAGGTCCCCAAGCCATATTGCTTTGGAAACGCTTGTAGGCAGCTGATTCCACACAGTGGTCATGCACGGCAGAAAATGCCTAAAACGCTCAGTTGGGGAGCGACAGACATCGAGGTGATAACGATGAAACTTTGTATTCTGGAGGTATTAATATGAACAGCTCCTCAGAACCTTCCGCTTGACAGATGCGATAGAAGATACCGAGCGAACCAACATCTTTACTACATAATATAATAACAAAATATTATTTGACATTACAATAGTAACAGTTTTTGTTTTGCTACAAAACGTTTGTCCACTAGATATAATAATTCCGAAATTTAATACTCACCTCAGTAGAGAAACAGCTCCGTAAGATATTTAGTGTACGGCTGGGAGTGGTTCTTGCTCGTGGGCGAGTTGGCGCCCATGGGCAACAACGGCTCCTCCGATATGGAGTTGAAGATCTCTTCCAGCTTATCCTGGATCTCGTACTGAAAGTTTTTGTTTCAATACTATAATTTTACTAAATTAAATGAAACTTTATACATTAATTAAAAAAAAAAAATGTTACAATGGGAAATCGAGTCGGCGGTCTCCCTTATGGTAAAAGAATGCCACCTATACAACCTCATTGCAATTTAACATTTTAAATTAATATAATTAAAGAATAGTTATGCTGATGTAACCTTGGGCTGCGTGATGTGCAGCAGGTGATCGAAGGGCGCGGTGCGGAAGGTGTTGTTGAGCGAGACCTTCCTCCGCTCCGCGTCACGGCGCTCCGCCTCGCTGGGCCCGCTTGCCGCGCGCCGTAGCGCCTCCAGGCTCACGTTCTCACTCTGCAGCGGGTGCTGGAATCGTTTTAATCATATGTAAGATTGATTTTTGCAAAGAATACGGAAAGATACAGGAGATCTTCTAAAATGCAATTACCTCATATTTTTTATAATGTAGCGGACAACGAAGCAGTAGGGTCTCCAATATGGTAAGAGAACACAGCCGCCAATAGATAAACGTGCCAAAGTCCGCGCATTGGTTTTGTTGCCGGCTTTTACGACACTTAAGCGGCATTTTTAGGGGCCTCCGAAATCCTCACTCACTTAGCGAAACACAGTAGAGGCACCGTTTCAAGTGCAACTACTATGTCGCGCTGAGTATTCTGTGAACCCGTGGTATCACCTCGGACGAGCCGACCCAATTAGTACTTCAGCATGGCTCTTTGAAACACGACTAATCCCGTAAAAAGTACCTGAGCTATGATCTATCTAGCTTAAGAAACCACATTTAATTACTCGTATTTCTAATCAACAAATTTGCGGTTCTAAATACTAAATCTATTAACAAACGTAGCCATTTTGAAATAGATACCGCAACAGTACGTATGTCATGTACGCTGGCCGTGTGCGCGTCTTCGTGGCCCCAATGCCAGAAATCGTTGTCCGTGCGCTGCGCGGCAGGGAGGAGTCAGGTGGGGATCTGGGGCTTAGGGACACCCGATCATAATACAAAATCTTATATATTAATTTAGAATCCGCTCACTGATGACTTTAAAACATTTTTATGGTAAAGTGAGAAACGGAGCAGGCGCGTCTCCTCTATGGTAATTAATCACCGTCAGCCATGGAAAAACGCAGCGTAATAAACAGGAATGTTATCTTACAGACTAGTATAAAACGACCAGGCATATTACAGCAGAAGTGTTAACTATACATAAATAGAAAAGTGATGAATTGAATTACGTAGGTCCCGAAGTGCGGCATCGAGGGCCGGTGGTTGTAGTTATACTTCTCTATGAACATTCGGTATTCTTCGTCCAACGCGTCGTATTGCGTTCGCTGTTCACAACCCATTTCATCAATTCACAAACAAAGGCACATACTTTAGGATTTCACCTAATTTGACCATTCCAAATGCTCAAATTACGTGAAATATATATAAAATAATTAAAACAACTGACCCGCTGTACTCCCGGAGAGCTGTTAGCGCTGTCAAGTTCTGTGACGGGTCCCGCCGATATGTCTGCCAAACTGTCTCTGCCCTGCGTCGCACCTGAAATAATATATTCATTTCTCACACAAAAATTAAAAATAGATAGAAATAGTCGTATGAAATTATGAAATATGAAATTACCCAGGGATAACCACGTCAGTCCCCGCTGTGTATTACGGCCTTTTTACGCCGCTAAAATAGACTTGACTTGACGGGCCTCCAGTATTCTCACGCACTTTGTATTGTCTCATGCTGGTATTCTGTGTGCCCGTAGTATCATCACTTTGACCCAGCAGAGGCTGAGGACCGCTTATCTAAGGTGAGCCTCCTACTCATCTGCCTTCTTATTTGCATAAACTTTCCCAGTTAACTGGCCTTTCTCTAAATTTTCATATTAACGCAAATACCTCAGTTCAATGCATGAAAAACTATTCAGGCATTTGCCCCTAGTAGGTAATGAATGAAAAAGGCACCTCACATAGTACTGAACGAACACCATAAAAAAAGAAGAAAAAGCTATGGGCGGAGGACCGCTTGCCCTAGATGAGCCTTCTGCTCGTTTGCCACCGATTGTATAAAAAAAAATGAGATAGGTACCAGCTTCGACCCAGCTGTGCCTGTGCGCGAGGCTGACGGCAGTCCCGCTGGTGTAGGGTGAAGGGGATTGCAGGCGGCTCGCCTCTATCCCGCAGGCTTTCAGGCACTCGCCCAACGCCATCTACGAATTACCATAACACATCTTGTAAAAATATTGTAGTTCATCATTCCATTCACAACACTGAAAAACTTTTATTCTATAGTTGATGTTGTTTTATAGTATATCAGACAATGGAGCAAGCGGGTCTCCTATATGGTTTATATTATACGCGAGATGTAATATGTAATTTGACATAAGTTCTAAGATAAGTCCGCATTAAAAACAACATGACATGTCGTTCATAGACAGTGATTACGTTAAGCGCGGCCACGTTTAGATTAAGAAATACTAATTTCTTTACATTCACAGTGGGATTGGATAGCTCGAATGTCAAGGCACATGCTAAAAAATTCGAGTCAATGAGTTTCAGAGTTAACAAGAATTTTGAGACACATAGGATATATTTGTTAAAATTGACTTGTAAAGTTCGGGTTTAGGTTTATGCTACACATTTATTTATATAAATTTAAATACACTAGAAAGAAGGGGTGGGACACATAAACACGACATAATCAATAATACAATGATTTTGGAGAAGTCCAAGCAAGACGCCACAATATTTTACGACTTACGGAGTCCCGATTTGGAAATTCGAGTTACACAGATTCCATATTCTCATTCAACGCCTCGACGGGAAATAACATTTTCTTTGAATTACAAAGTCTAATTAATTGGAGATACCGCGTATTTAGAAGTCAGCGGAAGGAAATAGTCGAAATCCTCATTAAGAGGATTCATCATGAAGATCATGAAGAGGAACGACGATCGAGTTAACGAGTTTCCACAGTATATGCAGTTTTCTTGTGTGAAAGCTTAAAAATTTGTAAATATTTCTTCAAGCTATTAAATTTATTAAAACAATTACCTGATCAATCATCAAGTAGGGCAACTTGTTGGGCGATTTGTTCGGGGACAAATCGTAGTCGTCCAAGAGCGGAGGCAGCATGTGGCTCGCTTCCTCCTGTCGTGCTTCAATTATCTGGAAAAATAACAGGACATATAAAACACAGGCAGATGATTTTGATTCATACCAGATGACACGGTCAACTTCGACATGCAAATATTTGTGTAATATATAAAAATACTTTCTAAACGCATCTTACACTCATTGACAATCAAATTATTTGGGTATTTATAAAGATAAAGTAGGGTACATATTTTGGATGTTAGAGAAAAATATATATCGCATAATTATAAAGTATTTTTAATATTTTCTTTACCAAATATATCTTCTCACTCTTTAAAAGAATATTTCAAGACCAAAGAATTCGGATTAACCAAATCGATCCAGCCATTCTCGAGTTTTAGCGAGACGAACGAACAACGGTAATAATATAAATTTAAAAATTAAATCATAGTGTATATTTCATACACACCTGTTTAATGTAATCACCCAACGGAGGCAGAACCAGTACGTGGGGCACCAGGGCCGCTAGCGCAATGGTTATAGCGTGGAGATGGCATTGCTGAGTCGTCGACAGCACCGGGTTCGATATTGCCGATTGTTGGATACTGGAAAGTTATATCACATTCTTATAATTATGTAAAAACTTTGGGAAACACATATAATCCTCTATGTCCATTTTTATTAACCTAATTAAAGCGGAGTTTTCTAAAGGTAAATATATAATATATTTTACGCTAAATTAAAACATCATATAATATAAATGTGCATTATACACAATTTTAAAAGTCGTAAAGTAGGTACTGACGCCAAGACAAGCTGCAGCATGTCGCAGACGGTCTCTTCGGAGGCCAGCTCGATGGCGAGCAGCGCCAGGGTCGTATAAATGGCGGACGCGTTCTCCGCCGCGTTCGATTCGAGCTGGAGGCCCTCGTGCAGCGAGCTAAAGATCGCGTGCCCGTGCTTGCTGATGAAGATCAGGTCCGGCCGGGAGCACTTCTCCACCCTCAGGCCCAACTGCTCGTAGTCCACCCTGGAATTAACCAAACATCGCTTTAGTATTTTAAACGTAATGAATAGTCATCATCATCGTCATCGATTAGCCGTAAGACGTTCACTGCTCGACATAGGCACCCCGCTTGGACCTCCATGATAATGAATAGTAGACGAAAAGAATTCAAAAGTATGAAACTACACTGTAATGCAACGAGAACAAATAATTGTACATGTTCCTTTGGTGGAGTCAGATACTTGCGATGGCTTAGAAGCGGAATACCATCTTGTGAACTGTTTCTTTGCACCTATTCTTCTTTCCCTTATACTGAAAGCATTCTGTCACTGTACCGCTTTTAAGTGCATTTGCTATTGTAAAAGCGAGACAATACCAAGAAAATACCTGATTTTAACAAAGTTTAATACCTTTTATATTTATATATCTTAATTCAGTACCACATAAAAGAATACACTAATCAGACAATTATTATAAAAAAAATAATTTGTATAAGTTTGAATTGATGGAAAAAAGTGAAAAATGGAAGATGGATATACTTAAAAATATAAAAAGTATACTTTTATATATTACACTATATATTTGTATATTTTTTTATATATTTTTGGCTTTAACTTATCTTGTAGTGACACAAATAACAATATTACAACTCAATCTTTCCGCGAAAATCACTTAAGTGGCGTAAAATCTAAATGGTCAAAGCGTGGATTGAGGCGCGATCGTCCATGGGCGGCAGTGATCTCTATCCTCCAATGAAACGCACCTGCCCGTCCACTATAAAATAAAAAATGCTAACGTGGGTACGATTAGAAGGGGCGCGTTGGCCCTCCGATCGAGCAAGGTGTGAAGGATCCGCTGCAGCAGGGCTCGGGTGTGGGCCTCGCTCGCGCTCGACACCCGCAACAGCGCCTCGAGGAACGCCGCGGGGAAGGCCTTGCTCAGCTCGGTGGTTCTGTATGTCGTTCCCACCTGAAATTCATATACATATATTCACAAGTTGGTAATTGTACTTGAAACGGTATATCTACTGTGTTTCGCTGAGTGAGGATATAGGTGGCTCTTAACGATGCCGCTTACCTAGCGTAAACAGCCGGCAACACAAGCAATGCGCGGACATTAGCGTGGTTGGTGATGGGCGGCGATGTTCTCTTACCAACTTACTCTGTTGTCCACTTTATTATAAAAAATCTTGTATAAAAACTTTTTTAAGCAGCATTAAAACAACACACAAAAACATCAATTCGACATCCTATCACCAACTATTTGTAAGAAGGATAATGGTACTCATTATCATTCTAATAATATATATGACAAAATAATATTTGCCGGGGTCTGTTAGTACATACGTAAATAGTGATTTTTTTATTCTTATCAATGCCTTGTAGGGAAATACCACTTTGTTCGAGTTGCAAAGTCTAATTAATTGGAGATACCGCGCATTTAGAGGTTAAGCGGAAGGGAATGGGATTTTTTCCACTTTATGAGGATGTCGATTATAAATATGAAAAGATGCGGACCTTGAGCAGTGACTTGAGCAGAATGCTCTGCAGCATGCAGTCCGCCTTGGTGGGCTTGCCGCGCGCGCCGCTCGGGATCTTGCTCACGATGAACATCATGATGTCGATCTTCTGGAAGTCGGGCAGGTGGTCGGCAAACTCGCCCAGCGCGTTGATCAGCGCCTCTTGATACAGCCGCTCGTCAGACTCTTTCTGCAACGACAACCGTTCACCATAGACCACTGGTTCCAAACCCTACGGCTCGACCCAAAGATCGTGTCATACTGTAAATGTCGTATGACTGGTAAACCAAAAATATAAATGCGTCTACAACATTTAGTATTGTATTTGTCGCGATATTAAACAGACGTGATTTTGATCTATCTGTTTCTTTTCAATACTCATCCATACGAGGACTGCCTAGTAAGCGCCAACTGCATATGTGAAGCAGTGGTGAACCCGACGTGACATATACATAAATAATGACTTAAATGCTAATATTATTATTAGCATTTTAGTTATCTAAAGTAAATGTTATTTGCTGTTTATATTGTTAAGGGATCCGTGTAAACTGTCCTTGAAATCGTAGGGCTCCGTGGCTGAAATAGGTTGGGGATCTGGTATAGACTATAGAATATAATTTACCACTTACAAGTGTTCAGTTTTGCGAGTAATACCTATTTTATAGCAAATTTCAAAATATGTGCAACCGAAGGAGAAAGAATATAGCAATAAAAATAAAGAATTTGATTAGTCCACACAGACATAATAAAGAAATACAACTTTTAATTTTATCACGTGAGTAATATCAATTAGCCATTTTTCTTGTTTCCTTGCTGACAATTGTAACTTGTTCGAATTGCTCAACCAAATATGATGGAATTTTGTACGAACTAAACTAAGTAAAGAAATGGGCATAAGAGAAATCTCTTTATACACATAAGCTTGTGTTGAAGAGATGGACGCGCAATCCACTTACCTCCGAATCTCTCGCCACGGACGCCCGAAGGTTGGTCAGCAGATTGTTAATTATCTCCAACACTGATGGACCTGCCAATAAATGAAATATTATAAGGATTCTGTGCTAAATTACCATCGACACTTCCTATCAACAACAAAAAATCCTAGAATGCTGTATTATATAAATCTACAAAACCTGACAACAAATTTAAATGATCTTAGGACGTTATTTATATTTATATGTATAGTAGAGTCCGACCAGAAGTGGTTTTCGGCCGTGACTTCAGTATCAGCCGAAACCGAAACTCTAGTGATCAAGTATAAAATTCCTTAAATTACAGAAATTTGGTGCATTTTACACACTATTCTTCAATAAGTAGGGCATAAAACACCGAATACATTGCTGTAATCATTTATATAAATACACATACGTAGAATGCTTTGCAACTTTTAGATCCACATATCATGGTAGCAAATAAAAATTAAAATCCGCATACAAGCTTTGGCCACACATACCCACACTGTCTCCAGCGGCGATGGCAACAATGTTGCTCAAGACCGTTGCTCGCGCTGCGCGGACTCGGGTGCCTGCTCCCCCGCCACTTGCGTCCAGGTGCTGCATCAGCGCCTCCACCACACTGTATGAGTACTGCGCCTGCAATTACCGCACGAGCCTCCAGCATTGCTCTCTTATTGCACTCAATTATAGTTTTACCTTATTTGAGAGCCTCATAGCTGGTATCTTATAAGCCTACCACAAAGAGTCAGAGCTTTTCATTCGTTGGAGAGCCTATGCGAACGCACTGATTGGGCCGGCTCGTCCAAAATGATACCACAGACTCACAGAATACGCAGCGTGAAGTGGTACTTGTACTTAATACGGTACTTCTACTGTTTTTCGGTGAGTGAGTAAGGATATCGCCAACTCGTTGATTACGTACACAGAGTACCAGTTTGAAACAGTATTTGTATTGTATTTCGGTGAGCAAGTGAGGATATAAGAGGCCCTTAAAATTGTCCATTTAGGCGGCATAAAAAGTCGAAAACAACCAAAGTGCATATTGTCGCGGTTGTCCATTGGTCATTACACTATAAAAAAATAGCAAATTTCAAAATGTGGGTTCAATATGCACGTATATTATGTAAAAAACCCTTCCCATACATTGTGACATTACAAATTTATAAATTTTCATTTTATATGTGGGATTATTGCAGTAGTTTTTCTAAATACCTGAATAGAGAACATGATAATTTTGAACACGTGAACGGCGAAATCACACGGCAACCACAATTCGTGACGATCAAAATGCCTGAAAACAGAAAGAGATTCTTTAATCAAAATAACCAATCAATTTTTCATCGAAAATCGAAAATCATCAGAATTAAATCAATATTTACACTATAATATATATTTTTATTATATTATAATAGTGGATAAATAATCTTGACTTTATTAGTAACTCAAAATTTGAGAAACCAGGTTCTGCTTTATTTATTTTGAACCGTCGCCTTTATTATTTTTATTTATGTAATATATGTATTTAGTTATTCTGCTAGTGACCGTACATAACTACCAAACGTAGTGTACGGACAGGAAAACTCACCAACACTTATGGTGTAAAAAATACTTCAATTAAGAAAGCTTATTATAACACACCATTATATAGAAAACAAAGATACATGGAAAATTCTGCACAAGAACCAACTGGTACCTTCTAAACTAGCAAATGTAGTTCTTCACGTAAAGGTATATCATCCGAACCAATGATAGCTTTACTGTTGTAAATTGACATGAAAATGTGCCACTCAAGGGGCCTATTTGAATAAATGCTTTTTGAGTTTTAAATTTGGAGTGGAATACCCGAGTGCTATGGTCGGAGTAGTCAAGTAGCCGAGAGCTCCAATTTCAGCTTGCAATAATTATTATATAGTTATGTTAATGACAGTTGTGTTAATATTGTTGCCATATAAGGCGGAAACACCTTCGCGGCACTGCAGGGGCTAAGGGTGTATTTTGGGAAGATTCTGTGATTCAGGTTTCGAGCCTAGTACAGACTCAAGCATTCTCAAAGGTCTCGAAAAGTTTTTGAGAAGTTTGCTCGTATATTTGTTAGTCATGTTTATCAACCTTTCCCATATTGCTTCGCTCAGCATCTCCTACCGCATTTTTCACGGGGAATGTTCGAAGGAGCTGTTTGCATTGATACCTGCTGCTGAATTTTACTATCGAATGACATCTGTTGTACCAGAACTGAGCGTTATTTAGGCATTTTGTGCACCACCACTCTGGAATCAGCTGCCAGCGGCGGTATTTCCAAACCAATACGACTTGGGGAACTTCAAGAAAAGAGCTTACATATTGCTGAAAGGCCTGCAAAGCACGCGCGGCTTTGCAAGGGCTATTAGTGTCTATGAGCGCAGGACCACTTAGCCTAGATGAGCCTTCTGCTCGTTTACCACCATTTCTTTAAAAAAAGCCTAGATGAGCCTTCTGCTCGTTTACCACCATTTCTTTAAAAAAAGCCTAGGTGAGCCTTCTGCTCGTTTACCACCATTTCTTTAAAAAAAGCCTAGGTGATTCTTCTGCTCGTTTACCACCATTTCTTTAAAAAAAGCCTAGGTGAGCCTTCTGCTCGTTTACCACCATTTCTTTAAAAAAAGCCTAG
>DWCF01001604.1:0-26481 GCA_018230265.1 Delias oraia | reverse complement strand
AGGTCAAATAAAAAGAACTGGCAGTTACTGACAAAATTCACTATAAGACAAGCATTTAACCTACTAAAGAAAAATATGCCACAAAAAATGAGAGTCAGTAACTGCCATGAATATAACAAATTTCTCCAAGAGAGGGGAAATATTTTTTATTACGTCAATGATGCCATAGAAAATTGGTACGAAAAAGGTCCAAAAATGGCTGGTGGCAACTATATTTATAGCGATAAGGTCGTGATTCTGGTTCACATAATAACTTATTTATTTAGAATAGATCTGAGACAAACAGCGGGATTTATAGCAGGGTACCTTGAGCAAGTAAGGAAAAACTTGCAAGTTATTAGCTATTCCCAGGCCTCAAGAAGGCTTAAAAAACTTAACATCAAAATTAATGATCGAAGACATGATAAAAATAATACAGAAGATATTGAGATTGCCATAGATAGTACTGATCTACAATAATATTCCAGGTCATAGCAAGGCAAATGGTACAGATAGAAAGTATCGCTGCTATGAGCAAACAAGAAAACTGCATGTAATGCTAGAGATAGGTAGCAAAAAAGTTATAGCAGCAAAATACAGTGGCGGAGTTTATTCTGACCACTATGGAGCATGTGATCTTATTGCAAGGATTGATGTTAAATATAATATAAGCACACTATATGCAGACAGGGCATATAATCGAAAGAAGTTATACAAACTGTGCGATGAGCTTGACATAAAGACAAGGATTCCTCCGCAAAATAATGCAATAGAGCATCCAAAGTTGGATTATATGGATGAGAGAAATTCTACAATCAAGCTCATAAAGTCATATGATGAAGATGGTATGAAGAGGTGGAAAAAAGAGATAAATTATGGGAAGAGATCTTATATAGAAAGTTTTTTCTCGCGACTGAAGCAAACATTTGGGTTTAGTTTTAGAAACAAATCTGAGGTTAATCGTGAGAGAGAACTGCTACTCAAGTGTTATTTGCTTAACAAATTTACTGATATAGGCATGGCTAAATTTGAGATAGCTTCATGAATTTATTCCACGTTACCTATTATCCGAAGAGTGATGCAACAAAGCCATTCCAGAATCAAGTGCTGGAGTGGAATGTTATCCAAGTAGCTGACAATGGCATGACATCACCATAAAGGAATCAGTGTCAGCTACTTGAATGACATCATTTATTCCTCTAGTCGTCTTTTCTCTTTTTCTTATTTTACTACTCTGCCGAACGGATACAATTGAATATAGTATAGTCTTCTGTTCTGACGAGAATAGTTTTATTCCATCCATCAAAAAATGCTAAATTGAGGTATGTATCACCCTTATAGGGCTTGTGAATTTCAGTTATAATAAATTCTGAGATTAGGTTATGCTCTAAAAAAAGGTGTGCTATTTGTGCCCCACCAATCACAAAGACTTGAGAACTACTTTGAATTGACAGAAATTCTTGCATGGAAGAGACAACAGTACATTTTGGACCTCTATTAAAACACTTGTTACGGGAGAAAACAATAGGTGTACGATTCTTTAGTATGCTTTGAGGCACGGTTTCAAATGTCTTTCTTCCCATCACAATAATTTGTTTGTCGGTCACTTGACAAAAATGTTTAAACTCACTTGGATAACGCCAGGGCAAATCATTATTTATTCCAATTACCCCATTAGGGTCAACAGCCATAATTCCAATAATCTTCATCCTTTTAAGACAGCTTGGGCTACAAAAAATCTCATGTGGTCGCGTACATTATGCACTCTAAGGAAATCAACCTTATTTTGCAGTACAGCAGATGTAGCAATTGTTTCTAAATCTCTATTAGAGGGAGATTCTATGGAAAAAGAGGAAATAAATGACTTTCTGGAATGGCCAACTAAAACCTTGCAGCCAAAATTTTGTAAAGTTTCTATACTGCGTAAAATCTGAATATTCTGATACATAGATTTGCCAAAACCAATACCAGGGTCAATAATTATTGAATTTTCATCAAAACCCAGGCCTAGTAGTTTGTTAATGCTCTTCTCTGCCCAATTATTTATGATATCAATTGGGTCAGTGTCATGTGGAATAATATTGTCCTTATGTGGTGGTATCGAAAGTGAATGCATAATAACGACACTGCGAGCTTGTGTGATATAGCGTCCATCTGTAAAAAATGGGCACTTATTACTCTTTGTAACGATAAGTAGCCCATTTGTTCCCGTGAAGCCACATAACTCTGCTAACTCTTTTGAATATTCATTTAAATACTCGTCTTTAGTATGCAACATAAATGCATCAACATTTATTTCGTGCATAAAAGAGCGAAATTCTTCGATTTTTGACATGGAATACCTTACGCAGAATTAGCAGCTATTTTCGTTTTCTTATTCCTAAGGTACACTAATATGCTAACTATTGCTGCTGGAGTGATGCCCTGTATTTGCTTTGCAATGCCAATTGTTGCTGGTTTTATTGATTGCAACTTCTCTATCACTTCAGTTGACAAGCCTTTAATCTGTGAGTAGTTGAAATTAGTTGGAATTTGAGTATTAACTTCCTCTTGTAGAAACTTCATATCGGCTTCTTGTCTTACTAAATAAGGCTTGTATTTTGCTTCAATTGCAACTGCTTCATATATTTCATTCTTGGCTATGCTATCAGTTATAGTGTTATTCCACCACATGACGCTGGAATCTACATTTTTTTCAGTGTCAACTGCATCCATTCTATCATCATTCAAGTACTGGATCCCAGTGTCAAGCACTGGGATGACAGGAAGAGGTGCTTTGGTGTTATGCAAGTAGCTGACACTGGAATCCATGTTTAACTCTGGCCATATTTCTCGTAATTTATTCCAGTCAATATTTGGATAACCGAGCAAATCTAATGCTGTTTTTCTTATTCCATCATAAGATATTTTAATGCCATAGGACCTGAGCTGCTCAGGAGTAATTGTTAGGCTCTCTAATTTCTCCTCAAGTTGCTTAATGGATTTAAGTTTACCCTGCAAAACAGAGTATCTCTCATGCGACACAAGAGAGATGTCATAACCTTTTTGTGTCAATCTTCTATCTGCATTATCTGACCTGATTGCCAGTCTATATTCTGCACGCGAGGTGAATAATCTGTAAGGCTCAGCAATTCCCTTAGTGACCAAGTCGTCTATCATTACACCGATATATGAGTCTGTACGATGAAGAACAAAACTTTTTTGAGATAAAGAGAGTGCTGCATTGATTCCGGCAATAATTCCCTGCCCAGCTGCTTCTTCATATCCAGTGGTACCATTAATTTGACCAGCAAAATATAGTCCTTTAACTTTCTTAGTTTCGAGAGTATGAAATAGCTCTCGTGGATCGATATAATCGTATTCAACTGCATATCCAGGTCTTAATATTTCTGCATTTTCAAGCCCTTTTATACTCTTTATCATTTCATACTGCACTTCGATGGGCAATGAATTTGAAATTCCATTTGGATATATAGTGTTATCATCAATCCCTTCTGGTTCTAGAAATATTTGGTGATTATTTTTTTCTGCAAATTTTTTAACTTTAGTTTCAATTGATGGGCAGTATCTTGGTGCAATAACGTTATCTAAATATGAAGAAGCTGATCTGTGAAGATTCTCTCGAATTACTCTGTGTGTATGTTCATTAGTATGAGTAATAAAACATGAAACCTGAGGCTGGTTAATTTTCTCTGTAAGATAAGAAAATGGTGTAGGTGGATTGTCACCCACTTGTTCTTGTAATACCGACCAGTTTATAGTGCCACGATCAAGCCTCGGTGGAGTTCCGGTACGTAATCTGCCCAGTTTAAAATCATACTTCTTTAGCGTGTTTGCAAGCTCTATTGCAGGTTTATCTCCCATTCTTCCAGAAGGAGTTGTTTGCTCTCCTATATGAATCACACCACGTAAAAAAGTCCCTGTAGTCAAAACAACTCTGCTTGTCAGTATACGTTCACCTGAGTCTGTTATTACAGCTTTTATATAAGATTCTCCATTGCTATCACTTTCGATAAGAAAATCGTCAACTGACTCTTCTTTTACTTTCAAGTTGTGATAATTTAGAATAATTTCCTGTATTGCTTTTTTGTATAATTTTCGGTCTGCCTGTGCACGTGGGCCCCATACCGCTGCGCCTCTGCTGCCATTTAAAACGACCGAGTGTATGCTTGCTCGGTCGATAGCTCTTCCCATTATTCCATCAAGGGCATCCACTTCCCTAACTACAACACCCTTTGCAACTCCTCCAATTGCTGGATTACAAGACATTTCTCCTATAGTTGAAATTTTGTGAGTTATAAGTAGCGTGCTTGCACCAAGGCGTGCTGCAGCTGTAGCTGCTTCACACCCGGCATGACCGCCACCTACTACCACTACGTCGTACTTATGCATCTTCTTGAGTAATTCCTACTCTATAATATTCCAACTATCAGTGATTGATGTCAAATTTTACAGATTCCAGTGTTACACACTAACTTAGCTCAAATTATCGTCTCTTTTACAGAAGAAAATCTTTCAACTGTAGGAGAGGTAATACACTCATCCACTTCTTCTTCCTGAGATATTCCAACATATTTAGAATCTGTAATCGAAGTTGCACTTGCTGCAAATGTAATTGCTACTTCATCTGCACAATGCACTAAAGATGTGGCTACATAAACCCCCATAATTGTTGCTATTAGCCCTGTTATTGCACTTACTAAGATAATCACTGTTACTACTGGATTAGGAAGAACAGCAATCACACTTGCATTAAGCACTGCCCCAATCATAGTACTTATAGGTATAGCCATACCCAAAAAAATTGCTATTTTTCCATGATCTTCCTCAATAGGATCTCTTTTGCAAAACCTATATAGCAAACATCCTACGTGCAAAACCGCAATCAATACTAGAGCCATAGAACCAGCAATTGCACCCATGGCTAAAGGTGATGAAGTGTCAAAACTTAACCAACAAGCTAATACTCCTAGTGCTGACACTATACTATAAGCTAACAAACAAATATACATACAATCCCTCTCACTAATTAATAGGCATCATTTTTACTCTAAATTGCAAACTTTCCCTCCGCCATCTAAATACTAGAGCAACAAGGAATGCTAACGGCCGTGCAAAAATATCTAATGTTTATATTTATGTAAAGTGGAAATTTTGAGTGGGGCGAGCGACCAGGATTGAACTGGCGACATTCAGTACCACAAACTGACGCTCTACCAACTGAGCTACGCCCGCCAAGATATAAAATTTTTAACATACGAGCACAAATAGTCAATTGATTATTTAAGCTACCTCCTTTTGCAGAGGGTTTTAAATATTTTCATTCATGCTTTTATCATTATACTCAATCGTATTGACACCGTGATATGTTTAAAAGTATTTTCACATTTAGTTTTTTTACAGCTATTTCAAGAATCTCAGGGCTAATAAGAGATGTATTGATTGCTACGGTTATTGGTGCAACCTCTCTTGCAGATATATTCTTTTCCTCGTTTCGCTTTGCTAATTTATTTCGATCGTTTTTTGCAGAGGGGGCATTTACTACCTCATTCATACCATTATACTCTGCAGAGTCATATGATAATAAAAAGGCATTTAATTTCGCAAGTAGTGTAATATCCATTACGTTTATTATTCTAGTAATTTTTTGCCTTATCACACAAACCTTCTTCCCCTACATGATCAAAATCTTCACTCCTGGATTTGACCAAAATAAATTTACCTTTACTGTAACTTTGTCGAAAATTATGATGCCCTACATAATCTTCGTGTCAATCGCATCACTTATTGGTGGAATGTTGCAAGTAAAACAGCATTTTGCTTCAACAGCTATTTCACCAATCATTTTGAACCTCTGTTTAATCATCAGTTTGTTTTTACCTTACATTGAAACACCGGCTCATAACCTTTCTATAGCCGTCCTGATTGGAGGGATTTTGCAGCTACTTTTAATAATATTTAGTGCATACAAATTAAAGGCTTTCTTTTCTTTTAGTTTAGAATTAAGTAACGAAGTAAAATTATTTTTTAAACGTGTGATACCTGCAATTATCAACAATTGTGTAATACAAATAAGTGTATGGATTGACACAATCATGGCAAGTTTTATACCAAATGCAGTTTCTTATATATATTATGCCGATAGACTAAATCAACTACCGCAAGGAGTAATTGGCACTGCAATTGGTACAGTACTTCTTCCTCTGATTTCAAAACGAATAAATGATACTGAGAATATAGTCAAAATACAGAACAAGGCCCTTAATATAGGGTTAATATTAATTATGCCAATAACTGCTGCTTTTATCATTATTCCTGACATAATTTTACTTACGCTTTTTTCTTACGGCCGATTTGATTATTATGCAGTGCAGCAAACTGTTCCTACATTAGTAGCATTTTCTCTTTCTTTACCCGCATTTATTATAAATAAAGTATTGCTACCCACATTCTTTGCTAGGGGAAAGCTAAAAATACCAACTATGTTCTCATTAACGTGCCTTGGAATTAATGTAATACTAAATCTCATATTAATGAACAAATACCAACATATAGGAATTGCTATTGCTACTTCCATTTCCACTTGGATAAATTCTATTTTATTGATTAATTATTTAACAATAAATAAGATGTATAAGATTAGCCAAGCATTATTACTAAATATTGTAAAAATTCTCACTGCAACATTGGTTATGTCAATAGTTCTTTATCTCTCTAATTACTTATCAGCAGGGTTGTTTTGCGATAGAGGGCTAGCTCGTATTGTTTATTTAGTAACTTTAATAGCTTTGAGTGTTATTATTTATTCTAGCACTCTTTACCTAATTTTTAGAGGAAATTTGAATAATTTGAAATATGTATAAATTACACCCTTTGTATTGCTATATGTCATTTCAGCTACTATTCCAATATCCACTCCTTTCATCCCATAACCTATTCCTTTCATCCCAGTGTCAAGCACCATCTGTCTTTAAGTTAGACCTTAGTAAAAGATGTTCCACTCTCACCAATGATAAAACTGATTGATTGTTTGTACCTTCTCAATGTTTGCGTCGCTGCAGCTTGTGCTTGGACTCTCTGTCTCTCCAAGCAATAAACGTGTTATCTCCCTATAGTCTTTGAGAACAGATAAATGTAAAACAGTAATACAAGAATTACTTGATATATTAATATCTGCTCCTTTTTCAAGCAATAATTTTACCATACTTGTGTGGCCTTCACGAACAGCATGGTATAAAGGAGTATAACCGAAACGATTTTTTATATCAATAACTGCTCCTTTTTTAAGCAATAATTTCACTTGCTCTAAGCGATTTCTTTTAGCAGCGTAATGTAAAGGAGTTTCACCATTACGATCTGCTGCATTAATATTTGCTTTGCGTCTCGATGACAATTCTATATGAGGAAGAATAAATCGAGAATTACCTACTGAATTTTCTTGTTCTTGATACATAAAATACCTCTAATTTCTTACAGCTTAGTATAAATATCTACACTATATAAATATCAATTCAACGCATCACCACCGGGTAACGGTAAAAGTTTCTCCTTTTATAATGAGCATAGGCCTGTGTACATTACTCTAATTATGAGCTTGAGCAGCTGCTTGAAGTTGTTCAGCACTTGGATTATCCAAATTCTGACTTGGAAATGCCTCTATAATGTTCTTTAACTCTTTATCTGTTAAGTGATAAGTTATTTCGTCAAAAACTTGATGTAACACCCGCAAATTAGAATTCTCTATAGCTGCTTTACTTTTATCTAATAAATCCCTTCTGTCCGATGCCTTATCAAATTGGCTTACTATTGTATCAACGTGTTCAGGAAATTCTGATATATATTCCAATGCGTCAGAACACCTTATTTCATCATATTCTCTATCAGACAAATAACCTGCTAATTTATTCTCATCAGTCTCTCGCAGAAACTGATATAACGATATATTGCTGTTACTAAGCCTGACGTTCATCATCTCATTCTGATAATCATCCCAAAATTTGGACAATTCAATATTTTTGACAATACACTCTGGTTTCGTTGTGATACCACTATGTACCACAGCATATGCAATTATAGTTCTTACTACCATCGGTTTATCGCAATACCCTATTTTGTAATCATCACTAGCTACAATAGATAAAGGGGTCCTTCCTGTCTTGTCTACTGCATTAACATTTGCTCCTCTATCAAGCAGCAATTCTGCTACTTCCTTATGACCATACCTAACTGCAGTATGTAAAGGAGTCCACTTTCGCCTTTCTATTGCATTAACATTTGCCCCTTTATTAAGCAGCAATTCTTCTACTTCCTTATGACCATACCTAACTGCAATATGTAAAGGAGTCTCCTTTTGCACAGTTGTTACTGCATTAATATTTGCTCCAGCTTCTATCAACTCCGTAATCTGCTGTATATTCTCTCCTTTAGAAGAATTCATTAATAGTTCATCCAATTCTCTTTGTTCCCTTTCATTCATAATTTACCCCACAATTTCATTGTAGTTAATTTAATATGCAAAAAAATAATATCAACCCAATTTATCACCACCGGGTAACGGTTGCAAGCCAAAAGCTTCTCTTTTTTCATTAAGCGTCATGAAGCTTGCGTTTTGCACGTATTTCCACATCTTTTGTCTTTTCTCCATTAGAATTTCTATCGCGTCTTTATCATATGACAAACATAAATCTTTGCCAAACTTGGGCACTAGCCAAGAATTTAAGTGACAAATAATATTTTCTAGTGTTGGTAAAATCGTCTGTTCCCAAAGGGAAAGATGTGCTTCGATCAAATTGCTATAAGTATTATCACCTGGTATGCCAAGCAACTGCGGCGGAACGCCAAAAGCTAGAGCAATATCACGAGCTGAGCTATGTTTTGACTCAATAAAATCCATATCCCTCGGTGATAAGCTCATTTCCTTCCACTCTAGGCCCCCTTCAAGCAATATAGGTCTTCCAGCATTGACAGGACCTGAGTAATGATCATTTATCTGTCCTTTTAAGCGTTGGTACTGCTCTTGACTTAAGTTTCCACCACTTCCATCCTTTTCTGATTTTACAACTATTGCACCACTTGGTCTTGCTCCATTTTGCAGCATTGCCTGATTCCAAGCTCCCGCTTGGTTATGCTGATCTATACTATATGCAGCTGCCTCAATTGGTGATAGTCCATACCAATCATTCAAAGGGTTAAAGGTTTTAAGATGCAGTACTGTTGAACGCCCAGTCAATTTATCAACTTTAAAGTCATAACTGTTGTTATTTACGGTATAACGATAGGCATAAGGAACGTTACTTCTCCCCGGAACAATTTCAACTCTATCAGGGCGCAGAAGATAAAGCTCTGTTGGTTTGTTCTGCGCCTCAATCATCAATACATAAGAATTGCCATTAACTAATCGATAAGTCACAATCCCTTCAATAAATTCCGATTTTGATGTCATTGGATTAGGAGAATAAAGTAACTTCAGTAATGGATGCGCTTTTAGTTGTGATTTTCCCTGGTCAGTAAGCTGGCAGAGAGTAAAAGGTACCGAAGATGCAGCACTTGCGATCATATTAATTGCTCGAAAGGCAATGACATTTTTTATGTAGCCTTCCTCAGCAAAACTTGCATAATCGCGCCTACTCCAACTTGGTTCCATCATTAGTTGCAAAGCAGAGTATTCACTGCTTTTCTTTCTTTGAAAAATATTAAAATTCATATGTGCCTCCTGAAAAATTGAATTTGTTAAAAGATTGAAATTGTAGTTGAATTATATCAATTAGTGTTACAAGAATGATGTCATCCCAGTGCTTGACACTGGGATCCAAGAATTTAATTGTAGATAGCCCACTTAACTGGTGAGCATAGCTGTTTTATACCAGAACGAACACCTTTGACTAGATTGTATGAAAAGCTAGATCCCAGTGTCAGCTACTCGGATGACAAACATGGACTACTTCAACTATACCATCGTTAAAGAAACCAGAAAAGCTATTATCAAAGCTGAAGCTCTCCTTGAAACCCCTCAACTTTTGGATCGTTAATTTTGCTATTGCAGCTACTCATTGCATAAACATTAAGACAAATGTTTGTCACTATTCCAACAAGCATACACATTCCTGTAATCATTGCAGCTACAGTAAAAGCTGTGCCTAAGGTTCCACTTGTAAATATAGCTGCTATTAACGTTGGAACAAATAGACAGAATGAAGGTTTGATTACGTAACTATAAATCTTTTCAATTCTATCGAAATTTTTCCATGGTCCAGCAAGATCTTTCAATGGACCAGTAAGATTTCTTGCCATTTTAACCTGGGTTTCTAAGTTTTGCTTAAAGTAATCACTAAAACTAGTACTTGGAGAATCGTTATCAAGAATTGAAAGAGAAAAAGAAAAACCTACCTTCTTCATCTTCTGGCCTTTAAATTCTCCTTTCATGTACTTAAAATTCCTAACATTCAATATGGATCCATCAATATACCTAAGGTTAAATTGCATGTTAGGATTCAATACATGATTTAAAGTGCTTGCCTTCCTATCTATTAAAGCTTCAAATTTTTCTTTATTCTGATCATAATAGTCAATAAAATCCTCTAACTCTTTTGATAGCTTTTCTAGATCTATTTTTATGCCATAGCTTCTCAATGTGGTCAGAAAGGTATAAAAGTTTTGTAAATAACTTTTGGTGCCACTAAAGATCAAATAAAATGATCTACCATGATCAATTTTTGCCCAGAGTTTTTCTTTTACTTTTTTACCCTTTGCATTTTCATACTCCTTTTCTATTACACCAAAATTTTCTGGGTTCACAATATCAGCTTCTACAAGTAATATTTGAGCAGCCAGTATTTTCTCAAAACCTTTTGCATCTTGGTGGTTTTTGCCTTTTTCTTTAAGATCCATTAATGTTGTAAATTTGTCCAAAAACTTTGATCTCAAATGAAGTTGCCCTTGATTTTTCTCTTGCTCAATGCGCTCTTTAAATTGATCATTACCATTAGCAAATCTTTCCTTTGGCAAATCGTTATTTGTTACCAATTCAACAATTGGAGCTCTATCATATAAAAACAGCTTATATAAATCACCAGCAACATATTCCCTGATAAAATCAGCAATATTAAGGTCATCATAACATATATCGCTTTCTACTGACTGCCATAATAAATCAAGATTATTATTTATCACAAAATTTGGCAAATTAAGGATTTTGCAATTTTGTAGCTTTTCTTGATCCTTTGTAAAAAGATTCTTTGAATTGTGCTAACTTAGACTGTTCTTCCTCTTTTGTAAGCGTGTGATTTAGAACAGACTTAATCATGAAAGCTGCCTTATCACCTTCATTGTCGCTATACTCGTGCTCTGCTTGAAATCCTGAACTGCAGACTACTTCTTTCTCTCCTACTTTCTTGAACTCGCTCATAGGCTGGAGTGTTCTATCATGGAAATGTTTTTCAAGAAGTTGAGTTTTTTGTTTAAACTCTGTACTTATATTTGGCATAATTACTCCCTAGCTAAAAATATAAATGTTAAATATTTATTAATGATGTTAGCATATCTAGCAACATATGTCAAATTTTTCATCATTAGGCGATAGCTTCCCTTTTTTGTTACAAAGCCTTATATAGCTTTATATGGAACGCTTTAAAAGCTCACTAACAACCTAAACTTGCTTGAAAATCAAGTAAGTATTATAAAATTAAATAAAAGAAATTGAATATGACAGAATGGCTAATATCTAACCAATTTGCTGATTATAACCATTCTGTGAAATTCATGGAAGCAAAAATTCAACAAATTCACAATAATTTATCTGATGAGTTAGTATGGCTACTCCAGCACCCTCCACTTTATACTGCAGGAATCGGTGCAACAGATGATGACATTATTGAAAAATTATTTCCTATATATAAAACAGGTAGGGGTGGTAAATATACATATCACGGACCAGGGCAGCGCATTATATATTTAATGCTAAATCTTAAAAAAAGAAACAAATGTGACATAAAACTATATATCAGAGACCTAAGTAATTGGATCATAAATGTTTTAAAACACTTTAATATATTTGGGGAATTTAAGGAAGATAGAATAGGCATTTGGGTGAACAACAACGGAGTAGAAGAAAAAATAGCAGCTTTTGGCATTCGCTTGAGAAAATGGATAACTTATCATGGCATAGCACTTAATGTCTCTCCAAACCTTTCCCACTATGAGGGTATTATTCCTTGTGGACTAAAAGATTACGGCGTTACATCAATGGAAAAACTAGGAGTAAAAGTTTCTCTTTGCGAATTAGATGATATATTAAAGCAAGAGTTTCATAAGATATTTTAATGTATTCCTTTATTCTTTATTTTCTATGCCTTTTACTCACTAATCCTGCACACACAATCAATCAAGTTGATATTATTGCTCCTTCTTCGAAAGGAAAAGAATCAGATCTGCCTACTATAAGAGAATACGTAAAAACTTTGGGTTTTAATCCCCATATTTCGGAGAAAATATACAGTAATGACAACCCATTTTATTCTAACTCTGATGAGTTTAGAGCGAATGATTTGGTTAATGCGCTCACTGATGATAGCAAAATAATTTGGTGTATCAGAGGAGGAGAAGGGGCTTCTCGGCTAATTCCTTACCTAGAAAAGCTGCCCAATGATAAAAAAGAAAGAATTGCTCAAAACAAAAAAATTCTTATAGGCTATAGTGATATCACTGCTTTACATATTTATCTGCAAGTTAAATATGACTGGCAAACTCTTCACGGTACCATGTTGGAAATGATAGTAAATAACTCTGTTGCTGAAAGCTCTGTTGAAAAATTAAAAGAATTAATTCTTAACCAACACAACTCTATCAGATTTGACAACTTAAAGATGATAAATAATGGAGTTAGACTAAAAAATGGCATATTAGAATCTAAAATCATCGGTGGTAATATGACTTTGGTTGAAAATAGCATAGGAACTGCTTGGCAAATAAACGCAAAAAACAAAATTCTATTTTTAGAAGACATAAGAGTTTATCCATATTCAATTGAACGCAGTTTAGATCACCTAAAACAAGCTCATATTTTTGATGGAGTAGATGCAGTAATATTCGGTGACTTTGTTAACTGTTATAATGATAATCTTGTCGAAATTGTAAAAGAAAGGTTTGCAAAAAGTGTCAACTTTCCAGTATTTACAATGAAAGGAGTAGGCCATGGAGATATAAATGACCCTTTACCTTTCAACACTCATGCTACCATTAGCGTTCAAGACGAGAAGGAGTTTATGGATGTGCAACAGTTATACAAGTAGCTTTATCTAACACTCCTTTCATTCCAGCACCTTCGTTGTCATCCGAGTAGCCCTCTTTCTTGTCATTCGAGTAGCCTCTTTGGTGTCATTCCAGTGCTTGACACTGGAATCCAACTAAGTTGGTAAACACGAAAGCGCTTTTTTTTGACGGAATTGCACAAAAAAAACTGGATGCCAGTGTCAGCTACTTGCATGACATCATCTTTTTTATCAGATGCATATGAAATCAGTGCTTTCTTGTCATCCCAGTACTCCTTATTCTTGTCATTCGAGTAACCCCTTCAGTGTCATCCCAGTGCCTAGACACTGGGATCCAGAAAACTTCACTTTAAATGAGTGAACTAGATTGCCTTTATATAGATTCCAGTGTCAGATAATTGCATGACATCTTCAACTCTGTACAGATGTGCGCAACGCGTTCCACTATGAAGAAATGACAGTAACTCCCTGCTGTTCATTTGTTAAGTTGACAATTGGTTTTTCTGCTCCATCAACTTTAGTACTAGGCTTTAACAATTCATATGTAGCACAACCAACTACCAGTGCTGCTGCTGTAACTGCAACCACTGCTATAACGATAGGTATCAACTGAGCTGCAATTGTTCCAGTTGTAAAAAGTGCCACTGCTATAGCAGTGCCTAATAATGTATTCACTCCACCAGCAATCATTGCCTTATTACGTGCTTTCACAAAAGAACCTCCTACTTCATTTAATAGAACTGTTACTACGTTTTGACTTACAGCATAATCTAAAGGGGTCTCTCCATATTGATCTGCTGCGTTAACATCTGCTCCTGCTTTGATTAAAACCTCTACTGTCTTTTCGTGACCATTACAAGCAGCGAAATGCAAAGGAGTCATATCGTGGTAACCTTTCTCATTAACATTTGCTCCTTTTGCTAGTAAAAACTCTACTGTCTTTTCGTGACCATTCTCAGCAGCTAAATACAAAGGAGTCATATCACACCAATTTTTCCGATTAACATCTGCTCCTTTTTCTAGTAAAAGTTTTACTATATCTACGTGACCATTCTCAGCAGCTAAATGCAAAACAGTATTACCCGAATGATATCTCTCATTAACATCTGCTCCTTTTTCTAGTAAAACATTTACTATATTTGTGTAACCATTCTTAGCAGCTATCTTTAATAACATACACTCAATACAGAAGGAGAGAGAAAATACATAATTTACATCAAAACTACCTATCTCCCACAACAAATATAGAAATAGATTCTGTTCCTTTAGTTCTTCTTGTATTTTCTTAATTATATTATATTTATCTAAGCCTTCCTTAACCTCAATCGTACTCAGTACTTTTTTCAGTGATTTATATTCTCCTGTCATAATTCTACCTTCAATATTAAACAATATGTTTAATTATTTCATAATTATGATGAAAAATCAACTCAAATAAGCTAATAACCGGGATTGTGAATAGTAAATTAGATTCAAATAGCCTCTTTGTGTTATTTCAGTGTTAGACCTTTTCATATCCTTACAAGCAAATTAATGTTATCCTTTTATTGCTAATCTAAAGTTTTTTATGTTCATACACTTGCGTGTTCATAGCGTTTATTCTCTGCTTGAGAGTTCGGTTAAAATTGAGGAGCTGATTGGTCTTTGTTTGCAGAACAAAATGCCGGCAGTTGCAGTTACTGACTCAGGTAACTTATTTGGCTCACTTGAATTTGCAGAATATGCAGCTAATAGGGGAATACAGCTAATAATAGGATGTAATATTATCGTTCGACACTTAGAACAAAATTTATCAATACTGCTACTTGCAAAAAATGAACAAGGGTACACTAATTTAGTCACTTTGGTGAGTGAGTCTTTTAAAAAGCGTAAAAATAGCAGCGATATTCCCTACGTTGATTTTGATGAGCTATTAAATTTAAGTTCAGGCCTAATCGCCTTAACTGGTGGATATGACGGCATATTGGCTCAACTGTTATTGAAGCAAGATAAAGAAACGATAAAAAGACTGCTCTCAGCATTTGATGGTCATTTATATGTTGAATTGCAGCGTCATGGGCTGAATAAAGAGCTAGAGCTTGAAGAAGCTTTAATAGATTTTGCTTATCAGCGCAATATACCACTAGTTGCAACGAATGATGTGTTTTTTTCAAATAGATCTGATTATGAAGCTTATGATATATTAACGTGCATATCGGAGGGCAGTTATGCTCTCGAGAATAACAGAAAGAAGCTAACCACTGAACATTATTTCAAATCTGTGGCGGAAATGGAGGAGCTATTTAGCGATATCCCCGAAGCAATTTATAACACTTTAGTGATAGCTAAGCGGTGCTCTTACATGCCAAGAAGCAGGCAGCCTATCTTGCCTAAATTTCCTTGTCGAGAAAATAAAACTGAGAATGAAGAACTGAGGGAGCAGGCAGTTTCAGGGTTGAAGCTGCGTATTGCAAATGAAACGGACATAGACCTTAAACAATACTACGATCGGCTGAATTACGAACTAAGCGTAATAACTTCGATGAACTACGCTGGCTACTTTTTGATAGTTTCTGATTTCATTCGTTGGAGCAAAGCAAATGGCATTCCAGTTGGACCGGGAAGAGGTTCTGGTGCTGGGTCGATTGTTGCTTGGAGCTTACAAATTACAGATCTTGATCCAATAAAATTTGGTCTGATCTTTGAAAGATTTTTGAATCCTGATCGTGTATCGATGCCTGACTTTGATATCGATTTCTGCCAAGAGAAAAGGGACCTGGTTATTGATTATGTTCAGAAAAAGTACGGTTATGTTGCTCAAATAATCACTTTTGGAAAATTGCAAGCAAGGGCAGTATTGCGTGATGTTGGTAGAGTATTGCAAATGCCTTACTCTCAAGTGGATAAAATATCTAAAATGGTTCCATTTAATCCAGTAAATCCTGTAACTTTATCGCAAGCGATAGAGCTTGATCAAAACCTACAGAAAGAACGAGATAGTGATGAGGTAATTGCAAAGCTTCTTGATATATCACTAAAGCTCGAAGGAATATATCGTCACGTTTCAACTCATGCTGCTGGAATTGTAATATGCGATCAAAAATTAGAAAATTTTGTTCCCGTCTATTATGATCCAAATTCGGCTCTGCCAATCACTCAATACAGCATGAAATATGTAGAGAAAGCTGGGTTAATAAAATTTGATTTTCTTGGACTTGGTACGCTAACACTAATAGATCATGTATGTCGTTTAATTAATCGTGATGAAAAAAAATTTGATATTTCCTCGGTTTCTTTGATTGATCAAAGAACCTATGAAATGCTCTCAAGAGGTGATTCAATCGGAGTGTTTCAGCTTGAAAGTTCGGGAATGAGAGAAGCTTTAATCAAACTAAAGCCAGACTGCATTGAAGATATCATCGCTTTAATTTCTCTTTATCGCCCAGGGCCTATGGATAACATTCCAACTTATGTTGCAAGAAAGCATGGACTTGAAAAGCCAGATTACATTCATCCATTGCTTGAGGAGGTGTTAAAAGAAACATTCGGAGTAATAATCTACCAAGAACAGGTAATGGAAATAGCGCGTATTCTCTCTGGATATAGCTTAGCAGAGGCGGATTTACTCAGACGTGCCATGGGTAAGAAAATTAAGGAAGAGATGGATAAACAACGTGAACTTTTTGTTCAAGGAGCAACAAAAAACGGTGTTGATTACGACAGGGCAAGTTATATTTTTGATCTTGTTGCAAAATTTGCTGGTTATGGATTTAATAAATCCCACGCTGCAGCATATGCGATTATATCTTACCAAACAGCTTACCTTAAGGCTAACTACCCGCTAGAATTTTTTACGGCCTTGATGAATCTCAACATTGATGATAGAGACAAACTGAATTTGTTTTATCATGCTGCAAAATTCAGTGGAGTTGCTGTTCTTTCGCCTGATATCAGCAAATCTAAGGCTGAATTTTCAATAGAGGGTGAGCACATACGCTACGGAATTGCTGCTTTGCGTAATGTTGGTTTTGCTATAGCAGAAGGAATAGTAAATGCACGCTCAAGTTCTTATAAGGACATATGGGAATTCATTCAAAATTTGGGGAATGTAATAAATAAAAGGGCATTAGAAAGTTTAATTAAATCTGGAACATTCGATAGTGTGCACAAAAATAGAAAGCAGTTATACGAGTCAATAGACACATTGATTTACTTTGCAAATAAAAATAGGCAGTCAAATCAAGCTGCTTTATTTGGTAATCTTGATATTCTGAAGCCAAAACTTGAGAACGTGGAAGATTTTAATGAAGAGGAAAAATTAGAGCATGAGTTATTTTCATTGGGATTTTACTTAACTAATCATCCACTTGAAAAGTTTAGAACTCTCTTGAAAAAATTAAATATTGGGTTTATCGGAGAGAGTAAAACGATAAAAACTGCTGGTGTAATATTAAATGTGCGTATGAGAACCTCAGAACGTGGAAGATTTGTTATCCTAACACTTTCTGATCCCCACAATGTTTCTGAAATAGCATTCTACAATAATGAAATAATAGAAGAAAAAAGGAATCTATTTTCACCTGGAGCATTTGTGATAATTGATCTTGAAATTTCAGAAAACACAACGAGACTATCAGGAAAGGACATATCTGAATTTACAGAAAAGGTTACTTCTCTAATGAAAGGATTAGTTTTAACTGCTGTATGTGCAGACTCGCAAAAAGTTGCTGAGGAGTTGAATGCAGTGTTGAAAAATGGAGGCAAAACCAAAATAATGCTAAAGTTTCTTCTCGAAAAACATAAAGTCAGCATCTTGTTGCCAGGTACATATTCAATCACCCCCCAAGCTATTTATGAAATATCTCACTTAAGTTGGATTGAAGGCGTAGAAATTAATACAAATAACTTGCTTATATAAAAAAGTTTTATATAATAAAGTGTTTAATTGATATTAAAGGAAGATATAGTGAATCTCTATGAATTTACTTTTATAGCACAACCGAACTTATTGCAGCAAGAAGTAGAAGAAATGGTCCAAGAATTGGCTATTTTGTTGAAAAATATTAAAGCAGATGTTATTTCTCAGGAGGTTAAAGGTCTCATAGAAAGAGAACATAGCACAGTTACAAAACAAGAGCTAGAGGCAAGTACTGAAAGCATTAAAAAAAGTCTGATTGTTTACTCTGATTTTTTGGAAACTCTGACAAAAATTTTATGGGTTGAATTGGAAGAAGATTTTTCAAATTTAAAAGAAATAAAGTCAAGAATCGATAAAGAATTGAAAAATGAACTAAGTGATACGGGAATAAAACAAAATTTTATGGACCTTCCAGGAGCTAACACTAAAAGTGCATTTATTTATAATGTAGTAAATGCTTTTAAGGAAAATATTTCACAACATCTAATAAAGCCCCTTCAAGAGGTTTTAAAAAGTTTTAAAATAGTAGACTCAAATCAATTGAATAAAACGCTGGAAGTGCTTTTGAAAAATATTGAAGCTTCAGGATTGATAAAATATGAATATTGGGGTCTATTAGATTTTGCATACCCAATAAATAAGATGAAAAGTGGTCATTACTGTATGATGTGTATAAGTTTTACTTCAAGCATTATGGATGAATTTGAGCGTAGAGTAAAACTGAATGAGAATATTATTCGCCACTTGTCTGTACGGGTTAATGAGTTTTTTAAAGGTAAATCTTACATGATGGATAAACAAATTGAGGAGAAAAGTGCATAATGATGAAAAGACGAAATAGTTTTAATAATTCTTACGTGTCTGTAAATAACAGAACTGGCTTTAGGCGTCCTAAGGTCTGTCCTCTTGCTGCATCTAAAGATGAGGACATAGACTATAAGAATATAGATTTATTGTCCAAATTCACCTCTGACTATGGTAGAATATTACCTAGAAGGTTAACAGGTGTGTGCGCAAGAAAACAAAGAAAGTTGCGCTTAGCAATTATAAGAGCACGCTTTTTAGCTCTTGCTCCTTACTGTACTAAAAAAGTTAGGTAATTTATGTTAATAATTTTAAAGGAAAATATAACAACTTTAGGTAAGATTGGTGAAGTTGTCAAAGTTAAGCCAGGTTATGCACGTAATTTTCTTTTTCCACAAAAAAAAGCGATGAAAGCCACTAAGGAAAATTTAATAAAGTTAGAGGAACAGCGTTTATTATTGGAAGAAGAAAATACCAAAAAATTAAATGTAGCAAAAGTGCTTGCATCATCACTGCATGATAAATTTATTATATTAATAAAGCAAGCTTCAGAGGATGGAAAGATTTTTGGCTCTGTAACCACACGTGAAATTGCAAAAACTTTATTACAAGAAGGATATGATATAAGTCATCATAGTTTATCTTTTGGTGGAATAAGTATCAAAAATTTGGGCGAGTATCAAGTGAATATAGAATTACATAGTAAAGTGATAGTGCCAATTACTATATACGTTGTCAGATCTGAGAAAGATGCACATGAATTAAGGCAAGCAAAGTTGCAAAATCAGAAATCTGAGCAACAAGAGGCAGAGCAAGATGCGAGTAAAGAAACTACTGATGGTGATGATAGCTGATCAAAGATGATCCCTTGTTATAGTCGTAAAGAAATGTCTTCCATTGCTAAGCTGGTATCATCCCAGTGCTCCTTTCATGTCATTCCAGTGCGTGACACTGGGATCCAGTTTATTTCATCATGGACATTATTTTATGCTTCTAGAATCCGTTGTCCATTGAATAATTTGCAAATACTTTTATATCTGGATTCCAGTGTCATGCACTGGAATGACACCATTATTGGAATAAATCAAAAATGATCCCACGCTATAGCCGCAAAGAAATCTCTTCTATTTGGGAAGAAAAAAATAAGTTCAACATATGGCTCAAAATAGAAAAATTAGCATGTGAAGCTCAAGCAAAATTAAAAGTTATTCCAAATGATGTTGCTGAAAAGCTCTCTGGTGCTATTGAATTTGATATTGAGCGTATTAACGAAATTGAATCCATTGTAAAACATGATGTTATAGCTTTTTTGACATATATTTCTGAAAAAGCGGGAGTTGATGTTCGTTATCTCCATTACGGAATGACAAGTTCTGATGTTTTAGATACATGCCTTGCAGTGCAGTTGAAAGAGTCATGTGATATTTTACTCAAGAATCTAAAAAATTTACTTATAGTATTGAAAAAAAAAGCTGAGGACTATAAAGATATTGTTTGTGTTGGGCGCAGTCATGGAATGCATGCAGAACCAATAACTCTTGGATTAAAATTTGCTAGATTTTATGCTGAATTTAAACGCAATTATCAGAGATTAATTAGCGCGCAAAAAGAGATCTCAATTTGTAAAATATCAGGTGCAGTAGGTAATTTTGCAAATATTAATCCATTTGTTGAAGAGTATGTAGCGAAAGAAATGGGACTCATACCTGAAACCATATCGTCTCAAGTCATCCCTCGTGATAGACATGCCATGTTCTTTTCAATTTTGGGAGTAATTGCAAGCTCAATAGAAAATATTGCAATTGAGATTCGTCATTTGCAAAAAACTGAAGTCGGCGAAATCTCTGAATATTTTTCCACTGGGCAGAAGGGAAGTTCTGCTATGCCGCATAAGTGTAATCCTATTTTAAGTGAGAATTTGACTGGGCTCTCACGCTTAGTACGCAGCTATGTTTTTCCTGCATTAGAAAATGTTGCATTATGGCACGAACGAGATATATCGCACTCGTCTGTGGAAAGGTGCATTGCCCCTGATGCTTGTATAACAATGGATTTTGCTTTAGTGCGATTAACAGATTTGATAGATAAATTGGCGATCGATAAGGAAAACATTGAAAAGAACTTAAACTCTTCAAAGGGTTTAATTTTCTCACAACGTGTATTGCTTGAGTTGGTAAGTAGTGGTTTAACTAGGGAAGAGGCATATAAAATTGTTCAGAATAATGCAATGAAAGTAAAGCAAGATAACAGTGATTTTCTGTTCGAATTGAAACAAGATAAATCCTTGCACGGAATTATTGACTCTGAAAAACTTGAGTCTTTGTTTGATTTGAAGTATTATATGAAACATATAGATTACATATATAGCAAGGTTTTTAATTAGGCTGAGTAGCTCAGTGGTAGAGCAGGAGGATCATAATCTCTTGGTCGGGGGTTCAAATCCCTCCTCAGCCACTCAAGCTAAGCTATGGTTTGGCGATAGCAGCGCACTTGACAAAATAACGTGATTCATTGTCAATTAACTGAAGTTTTTTTTCAGTTGTTCATATAGTATATGGAATAATGTATGTGAAGTGATAAAGATACAACATTTGTTGTATCTATTCAGGGGAATGGCTAATGGTATCCGTTCAAGAAAGTGGTAAGGTAGATGAGAAAAGACAACTAAATGAATTTCATCCGAGTAGCTGACACTGGCATCTATATAAAGACAATCTAATGCACTCATTTAAAGTGAAGTTTTCTGGATCCCAGTGTCTAGGCACTGGGATGACAAGAAAAGAGTTGACTTGAATGACACCGAATAGGCACTGGGACAGAGGCTACTTGAATAATATTTCACCATGTCATTCCAGCACTTGATGCTGGAATCCAGAAGTTTTTTTGAGCACAAAAGTTATGCTAAGTTTTTGTTGTTAAGAAAGGCTGGATAGCTACTTGCATGACACCATTTGTTACTGTATTTTTGTCTATCTTATTTTGCTACCCTACCGAACGAATACACAAAATCTAACTTTTTTCTATACAACCAGCCAGGTCAAGAAAGGTGAATCTATCTCTTGTTGCAAATGTAAGATTGACTACCTTGCAGTATTGCTCTTTGTTCCAATTAAGATGCTCCGGTAAGTACGGAATTGATAGATCTTCAAATACTTTCTGCAGGTGTTTTGCAGATAGTAAATTTTGCTTAATTAAACTAGAAATATTACTCCATTCTTTGCAAATAATCTCTTGAATTTTTTGCTGCATCATTTGCTTCTGCTTTAGAATTTTTATAAATTCGGTATTACCAAAGCACTGAGTTATATGTTTTACATCTAAAGTGATCGGTTTGGTAATCGGGTTTTGTATTGACAATATCTCCTCTTGCAAGTTAGCCATGGTAATCGTTGTCACAGCAATTTTTTCCCCATGTAACTAGGAGGAATAATCCTGTGTTACCATCTCAATTGCATGAGCTATCATATGTTCTCCTTGACTTGCAGAGTAGCTGCCTTTTGACATCACCATTCCGAGTCCTGAAATCAATAAGGCTTCCATAAGTAATAAAACTACTCTTTTATCTTTTTTAGCAAGTGCCAAGTGTTCTCTGAGCAAAATTTCCTCCAGATTGCGAACAAGTTTAAAGGGTAATTCATTATATTCTGTGCCAAGTAATAGATGAGATAATAGCCAATCGGCTTGTACTGTTGAACGGCAGATGAAATCTGCAAATCCACTTAATGTGAAGCGTGGTGGTGCGTTGGCAATTATATCGGTATCAATGTATATTGCCTTTGGAAGATGTGCTCCGAACGATTTTTTATATCCATCAACTAATATTGAAGCGTTTGCAGAGCTATATCCATTCATGGAAGCAGCTGTTGGAAAGGATATGTAGTCTTTGCCTTCTAAATAGCTTGCGTACTTACAGATATCATTAACAGTGCCACTGCCAAATGCAACCATTAAGTCACTATCTTTTGCTTTATTTCTAACTAGGTTTACAGCTTGGAGAGAAGCAGCACTGTTCAGTCCATTTGGTGTCATCCAAGTAGCGTGACACTGCGATCCATCATAGTCACGCGCTGGAATGACAGGTGTGGCTGGAATAATTAAATGAGAAACTTTATTAAGTATGTTTTTGTTTAAAAGTTTTGCTGTATTTTCATCTGCAATCAGAAAAATGTCATTTCCGTATTGTCTACATATTTCATAGATATTATCAGCAAGTACTTTTACTTCCCTAATAAGAACTTGTTCTGTGTGCTGTAATATTTGTTTTAAATATCGCATAGAATGTTTACAATACGGTAATGTTAGTATTTCAAGATTGATATGAAGATTGACCCTGTAGAACTAACTAAGAAATTAATTTCTTTTAGAAGTATAACACCAAAAGACGATGGGGCAATAGAGCATATAGCAGCCATTCTCAAGAAAAGTGGTTTTGAATGTGAGATTTTAGAGTTTGGTGATAAAGTTAAAAATCTTTATGCGAAATATATAAATGGAGTACCAAACTTGTGTTTTGCTGGACATGTTGATGTTGTACCACCAGGTGAGTTAAAAGATTGGATATCTGATCCATTTAAGCCAGAAGTTAGAGATGGAATGCTATATGGAAGAGGAGCATCTGATATGAAAGGCGGAGTAGCTGCATTTATTGCTGCTATCGTAGATTCAGTTGCAGGTAAGTTTCGATTCAGCGGTTCAATCAGTGCATTGATTACCAGCGCTGAAGAAAGCACGGAAGAACATGGAACAAAGGCCGTTTTGGAATGGATGAAAAGCAAGCAAAAAAAGATAGATTTTTGTGTAGTTGGCGAACCAACTAGTAGTGAGAAATTAGGTGATACCATAAAAATAGGTAGAAGAGGTTCTGCAACATTTAAATTGATTTGCCATGGTAAACAAGGGCACGTTGCCTACCCAGATCTAGCAGATAATCCAATATATAAAATGGTATCGATACTAAGTAAGATAAAAGATACCACTTTTGATACTGGTAATAAATACTTTCAGCCTTCACATTGCGAAATTACTACTATCGACGTTGGAAATAATACTAATAATCTAATACCTAGTTCAATAGCAGCAGGTTTTAATGTTCGATATAACAATACACAAACACCAGACGTTTTATATAAGATGATTGATGCAATATGCACCAATGTGACTAACGATTATAAACTGTCTATGCAGAGCAGCAGAAACGTTTTTCTCTCTATTCCTGATAGAAATACTGATATTATGCTTGATGCGATAAATAAAATTACCGGCATTGATGCTGTGCTGAGTACAAATGGTGGCACATCTGATGCTGCGTTTATTAAGGATATTTGTCCAGTAATTGAATTTGGTATGATCAACAAAACCGCACATCAGGTAAATGAATGCGTATCAATAGACGATATACATAAATTAACAGCTATATATAAGGAGTTTATAAAAAATTATTTTTACCCCACTAATAAAATATTAAACCAGATCAATGTAATTGGTAATACGCCTGATGGTCCATTATTAGCTTGAGGTGCAGTTGCATAGAGAAGAAAACTTACTAGACACATTTTACCAGCCCCTTATTATAATATTAAGGGTATTTTTGACTCAAAACTTGTCTTTGATCTGTGTGAGCTCAATAACAAAAATTCAGTAGAAAGCTTATTGGCGAAAATTATCTGTTCAGCAGAGTGACAAAATAAGATAGACAAAAAAGCTATAAGAACAAATAGTGTCATGCAACACTGGCTTTTGTACACAAAACGTTGTAAAGCGCTTTTGTCAACCTGGATCCCAGCTCGGATAACAAGAAAAGAAGCACTGGTTTCACATAGATCTGAATAGATATAATTTCTTAAACATTTATAGCTCACATAAAACCCGGTCTGACTGTCATAAAGGCTACTCATTGCAGCAGACAACTTTCGCACTACTTCAAATTCTAATTTTCAACTTAAAGAGGTACATAATGTCAAATAACTTCAATTTCAAAGAATTTTTTCACCATCACGAAGCAAATAGCACTTTAGATGATATACAAAGGTACTGCATACTGTGGCAATCAGTGATATCACAGGCAATGATTGATGCAGCAAGTAACTGTAAAAAAACAGAAAGCTTGGTAGAGAAACGTAAAGCAATTTCCTGGCTATCAGACTTCAGTCAAGATTTTGTTGAAACATGTATACTGGCTGATTGCGATCGGTTATACGTAAAAAACAAAATACAGCCAATTCTAAAAAAGATAAAGCCCTTTTAATGAGGTTTACCCCTCTCACCAAGAAAAATATCATTTAATCTTTTTTCTATAGCTTCATCTATATCTTGGATTAATAGCTGCTTTATCATATTCACTTTCCGTTCTGCCTCTTGAAGATTATTGTTACCGTAACTGTTCTTATTACTATAACCATAACTACTGCCATTTGGTTTATTACCCATTTTTCTTCTTGTGCTGAGTATCTGAACTATCTTCTCCTTGAAAAAAGACTTCCAGCCTGTGCCAGAAAATAATTTGTAGAGAAAATGCGGAGTAAGAAACGCTACTAATATTCTAATAGAAACTCCATAACCCAAATCATCTCTATTTTCATAATACCATTTTAAATATTGATATAAATGGTAAAATGCATTTTTGAAAGAGCTAAATTCTACAGCATACCAAAAGCCACTGGTGAGAAACATGAGCATAATGCTCGATGTATAAAGATACAAAGTGAAAAAAAATAGCTTGACAACTATATCTTTCAAACTGCCCAGTATGTAATTAAATAACCTTAATTTATAAAAAAGTGATATCATTTCACGCACACTTCAATAAAGCTGGGGTGGAAGGATTCGAACCTTCGCGTGGCGGTATCAAAAACCGCTGCCTTACCACTTGGCTACACCCCAATATTGTTTATATCAATAACATTATTAACCCAATTAGTAAAAGATTTATTCGCTTTTCCTATGGGTATTATCAAAACGGCTGGTTGACCATAAGAATGCATTGCCTCGATTTTTTCTACAATCTTATCAGCCTGATCATTCCTACTTTTCATAATTGCCACTACTTCACAATTACTATTAATTTTACCTTCCCATAAATACAGAGAATTTACTTCAGGAAATATATTTACACACACAATTAACTTCTCGTTTAACAATTCTTCAGAAATAGCCTGAGCCTCTTTCAAGTTTGAAAAAGTTATATAGACTAAAACTAAATTGCTCATTAATCGCTACATAAATGCATTTTTACTATACTCTACTTAGATTTATTCATCAAGAGAAAATAGGAGAGACCTCTTCAGTGCTTGACACACAGAAATTGAAGATGTAATTTAGTAGCTCTCCCCTTGTCATCCCAGTAGTTCTCCTCTTGTCATCCCAGTGCGTGACACTGGGATCCAGCCTTTTTTACCAACAAAAACTTAGCATAAACTTTCGTGCTCAAAAAATTCCTGGATTCCAGTGGGCTTTGTTGCATAGGTCAAATAAAAAGAACTGGCAGTTACTGACAAAATTCACTATAAGACAAGCATTTAACCTACTAAAGAAAAATAT
>DWCF01001603.1:0-29076 GCA_018230265.1 Delias oraia | reverse complement strand
TTTGCATTGCGATTTGCATTGCGATAGAGGATGTTGGCTCAACATCCTCTATCGCTGCAAGTCGCCTCCGACAGTTATTCATGGAGGTCTAAGCGTCTTACGTCTTACGGCAGAAATGATGATGATAATGAATGCCACTTAAAACTAAGTGTTCGTAAATTTCAGAACAACTGTCCCACGGATAAGACAGTATTAAGACATTCGCTCGGCCACTGTCTAGCTAACAAAGACACCTTTAAATTTACAAATTAAATTATAACCTAATCAGACTGGGAATCAAATCCGGTGCCCATAACGTCACGATAGCTTGCACGACTTTTCAGCTACGATGTTCTCGAATGAGGTTTGTGGATAATGCATCCGGTAGACGTCGCACTGACCGACTGACAATATAGTACATCCTCACCAATACTTGGACCCGCGATATCAATAGAAAAAATCTTTTTATAGACTTAGAAGAGTAGTAGTTTTTATAGAAGTAGCTTGTAAATAAAAACTGTATAGATTTAATGGTTTTGGTTTTCTTTAGTTTGTCTTTGACGAATGGTGACATTGATGATTTTGAGTTATTTTGCAATTAATTACATATATCATCAATGCAGAATTCTGCAGATTCATTAAAATCCTGCAGACTTTAAATGTTGTTTCTTTTGTTTTTTATAGAGCAAAACCATTTAATCCTTCTTTAAATAATATTTTGTTTATAGTATAGCAGACAACGTAGCAGGTGGTTCTCCTATATGATACGAAAACACCACCGCCCATGGACACGTGGTTTTACGACTAACCGGCCCAATTAGTGCGTAAGCATATGCTACTACATGGCGCTCCCACGGGAAACTGGATACGGAAAAAAATACTAATTACTTAATACAACATCATTATCAAATAAGATTTTTCTTCAGCCTTCAGGAGAAATAATGAAATATTTAAATAATTAAATACACTAGGATATAAGCTACCTCTATATCAAATTAAATGTACAGCCCTTCTTGATTTATAAATGGTATACTTAGCCCGGTTTATTTTTAACATACAGATATGTCATATCTAGTGTAACTGTAGTAGTGTTCAGTGTATTACCTAATTGTTTCAGAGCCTAATGCAGGTCACGTAAGACGTTCTTTGTACGGGAGTTTATTAACGATTTTCTTTAGTCTGGAGTTTATTGGCTTCATTGCAACTGCGCATTGTTTACGTGCATGCTGAATGTGGTTTAATGACAAACACTGCTTTGGCCGTTGTTTATAACTTCAACTTTATAAGGTACTAAATAATTAAAAGAAAGCCTGCTTTCTTGCTATAATTTAAAAAACCAAAACAATTTTGATTTATTACATCTAATATAAAACTAAAATTATTAAAAACTAAGTTCAGGTTGTTAAAATAAACTTAACTTGTTTGTCTGTAAATAAAGTTTTATTTATTGAGTAGGTATGATAACAACCTACACTTAAATTAAGCCTGTTCTTACCTGAAAATGAAGAAAAGCAATTAAAAACACCTCTCAAATTACAAAAATTATAAACTAGATTTAGCATTTAATTTAACATAAATTTGTATGATTCTTTACCGCCATTGCGTTCCAAGATGGCGCCGCCATAAACATTTACATGACTTATCGCTCATAGACAATGACAGCGCTAAGCGCGGCAAAGTTAATGTTAAGAAATATTAATTTATTTACATAGATACATTTACATGCATATATATAAATGAATGTTTTAAATTGATGATGCTTATGTTTAAAAACAAAATGCTGATAGTTAAAACATTATTTTTATCCCAAGTTTAATTATAAAACAATATAGATAACTTGTATTAAACTTAGATACATCTACCAACAACATCCCGGCTGAATGTCAAGATAAAGTTTCTAGTGAAATAGTACAGTGTTTGTTTTTTTAAAAATCCCTTTTATTTTTAAATTGTAAGCCTTTGGAGTTTTTACACTATCTTACCTATAAAAAAGCGAATTCGCAGAATACTAGTGTGAAATAGTACTTGTTTATATGATGAATGAGTGATGATACCGGCTGCTAAGTTATAGCACTGAAATGACGTAACAAGCCGGCTACAAACCAAAAACAGGGTTAATTACGCAGTTGTTCAAGTACTGATATACCATCAGGGGATCTGTCCCGCTATCTAAATAATAATAATAATAATAAAAAGAATTATTTAGCACTAATTTTAGTTATATCGCACAGCAAACATTATGGTACAGTTTATCACAGCTTCAAGAATTAATTAATTTAAAATACATAAAATAAAATCGCAAAAACAGAGAAAACATGAATTACTTCTATTTTGTGCGAATGATTCCGTTGAATTCTCATTTCTTTTCATTATACGCCTTGAACTCAATGCGGGTTAGAAATAAATCCATTGATTCCATTAGAAATTTATTCATTGCATATTTTCCACCAACAGTCAGGTCAAAACTATTGAGGTTCGATGGGAAAGAGTAATACATTTATTATATAAATATTTTTCCCTTAGATTGGGCCTTTTTAAATTAGTATGTCATGTGTTAAGCAAAAATCTATGAAAAAATTTGAAAGTTTCATTTTTACTCTATTTTCAGATGCGGAGTTATATTCGGGCACTGTGGCAGACTTCAGTGGCATGGAGCCCATAATATACAGAGAGCCTCTTCAGACGGAGCCCTACGACTCGATGACACTGAATGGTAAAACATTAATATAATATCACTAGTAATTTAAAAAAATGCATTGATGGTCATGAAGCAGGAAGCTCTTCTAGGATAAATGTTCCACCGCCCATGGACACCCTTAGCCCTCTTGGACCATGAGTACTTTGCCGGCCCTTAGGGACAGATACTCATTTTTTGAAGGTCTCGAAGTTGTAACGGTTTTAAAATAAAGTCAAATTTTATTTCACATGAGACCAATTTATTATCGCCTGAAAAATGTACATCAACATACTTTTCATGAATACGCCCAGATCTAAGAGTAACTGTCTATAAATTCAGCCGGGTTTAATTATTATTTATGTTGTTTAGAATCTTTTTAGCATTCATATTAAGAACTCATATTGAAGTCCAAATACCCAGGGCTCTTCAGGGAGGGATCAGGGAGTATCTTTTAAAAACTATGTTTCTTTTTTGTATGAGCTATGTTTTACTCAAAAATACCTAGTTTTACCAAACATATCTAGTTTTTACTCAAAATAAGATTTATGATTTTCTTGTACGAAAGATTTTCTTATAGAAACGTACACATTTTACCCGAAATAGCTTTATGTAACCTAGTAGGATATTAACATACAATTAAATCAAATCACTACACCACGAGAATGTACTGCAGTTTGAGAGCCTTGTGGATAAATAGTCTAATAGGTCTACAATGAAGCCAGAGGCACCGGGTTCGAGTCCCGGTCTGGACAATTATAATTTAATTTATAATTTATTCGGTCTCTGGAAGGGCTTGACAGTAGCCGGTCGAGTGTCTTAATACTCTCGTACCCATGGGAAAGCCGTGCTAAAGCATATGCTGACGCACTAAATGGGCCGGCTCGTCGCTCGTGAGTGAAGATATTGGAGGCCCTTAAAAGTGTCGTTTAAGCGGCGTAAAAAGCAGGCAACACAACATATGCGTGGACTATCGCGCGGTTGTTATTGGACAGTTGTGTTCTCTTACCATATTGGAGACCCACCTGCTCCGTTGTCCGCTATACTATAAAACAAGCACGATACTTCAAATATATGAATTCCTTTTTAAATCATTAATATTCTGCCTTTTCATTCAACCCAAGAGAGTAGGTTGTAGTCCTATAAACATAGCTAAGTTACGTACAAAGTTATACGTGTACGAAAAGTTTAGTGAAACTTTTTATTAAAGAATACATCACGAAGTTTCACCATTTTCATCTTTTTGTTGATCTCATTTCTTTAGCCACGTGTACTTCTTACATTTCTTATACTTTCTTGGAGTTAAGTGGTTATTAAAAAGGAAATATTTTGTAGCTGTATCCTTGTTGGTAATCGTTATGAGAATAATATGCTGTTAATATAACTACATGTCAAATAAAATCAATTTTTAAAAAATACGCAGAAATGGTTTTGTAGTAGACACCAAGGTGGGTGAGCCTCCTTTATGATAGACCACCCTCTATTAAATACCTCACAACAATCCGCGCTTTTAAGTTGCAGGCCTTTTTACAGTTGTGAATAGACGGTGATCTCTTACCATCAGGAAAACAGCCCAGTTGTCCGCTATGTCATAAAAACCTTTACAATTAAAAATGCGCATCTTTTACATGTGTTAAGTGGGAATATATTCAAAAAATTATTTCAGCACTCGTAAACAGTAGCTCGTTAAAGTCGAAACGGGATTTGCATACGCACAGATGTACAACGCGAAATACGAAACTATATTGATTTTAATGAAACGGTCAACACCGCGCAACTATTATGCCCAATTCATTGGACATGAAAATATTGTTTTTATTTTCGAGAGCTTTCAACTCATGAAAATTTGATTAGAGGTATTCATATAAAAATATGTTTTTAAGCATTTTTTTTGGAATAGTGGGCAAGCGGGTCTCGTCTTTGGAAAGAGATCACCGCCGCCCATAAACAACCGCTCCACGATTCACGCTTTGGTTGTGTTACCGGTTTTTTACGCAACTTAAATGGTATAATTTCATGGATCTCCGATATCTTCACTCACTCAGCGTAATACAGTACAAGTACCTTACCAAGTGGCAGAGCCATGCTGATGTACTAATTGGGGCGGTTGGACCAGAGCGATACCAGGGACTCATATGGCAGCATAACATAATTATATTGTTTCGCTAAAGGCGTTTTAATACTAAAGGTATATTTAGCCTATCATGATACTTATGTGACGTTAAAAGTTGCCAACACAACCTAAAAGCGTACTGTGGGGTAGTTTTCCATAGGCAGCAATATCTTACCATCAACGGTCCGTTGTCGGCTTTGTTCTCATGAAAAACATAATAAATTGTACATATGATTTTTTTAAACCGGCATTATCTATAGTCTATGTTTTCCAACTCGATGAAAATCCAGCTCCATTGCATTATAAGCTGGCTGTCCTAGCTGTCACCATGACATTTGACGCAACGACTCGATAAATAGGATTAGTACCTACATGCACAGATTTATTTTGTGCTCTTTCTATGTGTTTGTATTTGGTTAAAATATTGATTAATGGTGATAAGTTTTATCTTGCTTTAAACTTTGTTTATATTCTTGCCTAATTCTCTGTAATTAGTTTATTTTATGGAAATGGTAGCAATCGAGCAGGAATCTCACCTAGGATACTCGGTCCCATGAACACCACTAGCCCTTGCAGAGAAGCGGTTACACCTTATCAATTTCATTATTGAATTCAAATATTATTATTTATCTAAATCATACTTACACTGGCAAAATTTCGCTAGTCATAGAAGCAAACAAAATAATAAGATGAGGAAATAGGATTAATCTGGCATTTAAATGATCGGTCACGCAATATGTAGTGTTCCATCCCATGCATGTTTACGTACCCTTAGGCTAATTAAGCGAACTTTATTTCAGCTCCCGATTTCGTGAACTCGCTGGTGCATGGAAACTTCGTGTACTTCTTCTTCCGGGAGACGGCCGTGGAATATATTAACTGTGGAAAGGTTTGTTTTTTTAACATGTGTTATATAGCTATTATATATATTTCAATTCATCGTCATCAGACTATTAAGTCCGATATTATTATATGGCGGGCAATGTCGGTTACTTTGGTTCGGCCGCGGATTCAATTATATCAATTATTGTTGCGATATTTCAATTAATGTTGCCCAAATTCAGCATTTGTGCAAGACCAATACCAAGACTAAGCCTGCAAAACTCTTGCGTCTTACAGCTATTTTTTTCTGTTTTTTTTAGAAGTGATTTTAGTCATTTCTAATTAAATCCTTAGACATTTATTAATCTGGTTGGTTTTTACTATGGCTATGCTAATTCAAATTAAAAATGTTTCTATTCAGATAGTTGTTTCTAAGATTTGAATTAAACTTTCATAAATAGCAATAGTCTAATGGTAATTGCAAGACTTGTAAGACTCTTACAAGACTGAGACCAAGACTGGGAGCGCATTATCAAGACCAATACCAGGTATATTGACGCAAGACCAAGAATGGCTAGGTCTTGTATTTGAGCAACACTAATTTCAATGAAGATATTGGCTAATTTCATCATCATCGTCATCATTTGTTGTCTTAATATGCTTAGACGCACAGATCTGAGAACTGTCAAGAATGTTCAGGATGGCAAATTAATTTAAATACATTCTTTTCCATTTTCCACAAAAACTTTCTAATTTATAATTCATAATCTTTGTTATTTATTATAATCTAAGGCCGAAAATATTTAGCTTAGGTTAGATAAGTAATAGTTTAATCCATGCTGTCACACTATTTCATTACGAAAAGGTTTTCTTAAAGTAAAATTAATCAAAAAAATATCAAAACAGTGCTATTAGCTGTCCGAGCTGTTTGACGCTATATTTTTGTGACAATTAACACCGCAGTGGGAAAAAAAGGAAATAATTACAATTAGATACATGTATATATATATACATATAAATTAGATACATAGCCCTCTGTGCAAAGGGCTATGCTACAAAGCGCTAACTAGTTTACGTTGAGTATCGTTTGTTCAGTCATTCATTGAATGCGCTAGTTATTCAAATAAAAAGCGGATCCAAGCAGGTGACATTGACATATACATGGCAACACTATTTGGAAGGAAATAAAAGCAGTAAGATGATCCACCCCAACAATTGCAGTCGGTGTTCGCTCGGGTGGCGCGCGTGTGCCGCGACGACCGAGGGGGCCCTCACCGCTTCAAGCAACGCTGGACTTCCTTCCTCAAGTCGCGACTTAATTGTTCCGTCGCCGGAGACTTTCCTTTCTATTTCAACGAGATTCGTGAGTATCTCTCTCTCTATCTCTCTGCAGAGTTAATGCTTTTCTGGCTTATGTCTTGTAGCCTGCAAGCGTATTAAAAGATATATCAACTTCACGGTACTTATAGTAAAAAACTTAGTCATAGCAAAACTCAAGTAAAATACACTATTTTTGTATGACTACTTGCTGTGTGACCATACGGTCCTGACAGCTTTATCGCGGGCAGTCAGTAAAAGAGATTATAATATTTAGAGAAAAACCTCTTTGTATATAGTAGTTTTTTTAAATTTTTATCTTTTATTTTATCTTTAATTTTAAATCATCTATATGTTACCGCTGACAGCTGTCAGTCCTATTGCAATATTAACATTGTCATCTAATGGTAAAATTATTTGAAATATTATTGTGTGTATAAGATAAGAAAAGGCATTAAATTATGTTTCTTATTTTTTTTCAGACGCGTAATTAAGTTTTTCTTTAACATGATACAGAAGAATAATTATAAAAAATAATTATATATATATATTATTTTCAGATATATACATATGAATTCAAGCTTAGTTACTGATGAAACATATAAAATGTACCTAAGTGACCATAGACGGCAAATTCCTTAGTGAGCAGCCTACCTGTTTGGTTCCTTTTTTATAAAAACAAATCAATTATAGATACTATTAAATTATTTTTTTCTGAACTTAACTAAATTTATCCGAACCAAGTCGGCTTTTCTTTATTTTTTTTATATACAATTAGTGGCATACGGTCACCTAGGGCAAGCGGCCCTCCGCCCATGGACACCCCCATCTCTTGCAGAGCCACGGGTGCGTTGCAAACCTTTAAGGAATGTGTATGCTCTTTTCTTGAAGTTTTATACTCTATTATATTTTATATTGTTTATTATGAAAATTTACTACTTTCGCTCGATTCCATAAATAACAAACAATGTATTATTAAAAATAATTTTACATCTATTCGGATTAGAACGTATTCAATATATAGCCTTAAATAGTCATTTTTGTGTCTAAAATAGCTTTTTAAAATGCTATAAGAAATGTGTACCTTAACTACCTGCTATTAAATTATACGAAACTATATGAAAAGCCTTGAAATAATTTATATTTTTTATTACTTTAGGGTTGTTAAATAAGCTTACTTTAAGTAAAGACGCTGATTGTATAATTAAAACAGCAGATGTTTTCTAAATCAATAGATATTAAATCATTATTGATGAAAAATTCATTCAGAGAGTGCCAGGTTGTCTTCTCAAGTGACGTGAATAGTATCAACTGTCGTTAGTCTATCAGCTAAATGAGCCTGCTCTTGCTATTTCAGAATCAACGACTGAGCTGATCGAGGGCGTCTACGGAGGGCTGAACGCGCAGCTGATCTACGGCACGTTCACGACGCCTCCCAACAGCATTTCGGGGAGCGCGGTATGCGCCTTCAGCATGCAGGACATTGCTGACACCTTCGAGGGCACCTTCAAGGAGCAGAGCGCTATCAACTCCAACTGGCTGCCGGTGAACAGTGCGAAGGTGAGGAGAATTCGTTTATGATATAACGGACAACAAGGCAAGCGCACCGTGAGACGTCCACCCACAAGGTGGACAGACGACCTTATAAAGGTCGCCGGAAGACTCTGGATGCAGGTCACCTCCGACACCTATGCATGGAGGTCCAAGGGGAAGGCCTATGTCTAGCAGTGGATGTCTTACGGCTGAAATGATGATGATGACGCCAGCGGACAACGAAACTGGTGGATTTCCTATATTGTAAGAGAACTATGCTTCTCATTGACAACCGCGCCACAGTCCGTGCTTTAGCAGTATTATTCAGCGGCCTCCGATATCCTCACTCACAATTATAGTACAAGTATAGTTTCACGCTGTACATTCCTTGAACCTGTGGTATCATTTCGGATGAGCTATCTCAAAAAGTGCGTTAGCATGGCTTTGAAAGATGAAACTTTTTGAATTGATAGTTTAATTTAATAAGTAAATTTGTAAATTGTATGCAATATTTGGAAGGGTTTGACATTGGCCGGCAGCTTAAGCTTAAACTGACGCACTAATTGAGCCGGCTCGTCTGAAGTGATACCACGATCTCGCAGAATACCAGCGTGAAATACTTGTACTGCTCCGCTGAGCGAGTTCAAGGGTCTATTAAAAAAAACGTTTTTCCTAATAATTTTCGAATCTCTTTTTTTATAACACAGCTACATACTATATACCGGTGTATGAATTTTCCAGGTGCCTGAACCCAGACCCGGCACCTGCCACAATGACTCGCGGCAGCTGCCCGACCAGACACTGAACTTCATCAAAACACATGCGCTCATGGATGAATCAGTGCCCGCGTTCTTTGGCGAACCCATTGTTATTAGGACCAGCTTTCAGTGAGTTTTTGATCGTCTCCAATAATTGACAAGTCTCTGTGGGGCTATGTTTCTCCTTAAAGGACCATTCTGATTGTAATGAAGTTCAAAAATTCTTTAAAAATGCTTTATTATTAATTTATTAAGAAATTCTTTATTTCTTAGCAGCAATTTAAAATATTTAAATGAAATTAGATCTTCAAACGTTGGACAGTTTTAGAATTATATTAATAATTTTTTTTAATCTTTCATTAGTGTGTATATACACGTATAGATTCATAACAGTGGTTATTAAATAATATGTAAATAAATTAACAAATTCTTTATATTTTGTTACTTTATTTACATATAATGAAATAAATTATGTATAATACATTCTGGTGGTATATATAATGAAAAATCAAAGATTTTTTCAAGCTCAGTGTTAATGGTATATTTAATTTCCAGCTACCGTTTCACTCAGATCGCTGTAGACCCACAGGTGAAAACTCCTGGCGGGAAAGCCTACGACGTACTTTTTATTGGAACAGGTATATTTAAGAATTTTATAATTGTTGATTTATTATTGATATGCATACAAAACACATGCAGGAAGCGAAAACGTTGACACAGAAGAGAGATAGTTACTGACTACATACTATATGTACATAGATATATACATTATACTTTACATTAGACCTTAATCAAAGTACTCTGTCTAATTCATCTTTATTCACATATAATTCAGAATTCACTATAACATACACTCATATCCAAGATGTGCTTACAAGATAGAGCCAACTTTTTTATAGATGTACTAACTGACCCTGACAAACATCCCTATTAACAAAAAAGAGACGGCGGTAGAGGGGTCAAACTTTAGTGTTAAACGTATTTTTTATGCCAAAGGGATAAACATTTATAGAAAAATTAATAAAAATGTTTGGGGTGCCGATTATCAGACCTACTTAATATGCATACAACGCCGCTTCGGAGTATGGTAACTAACACTGTCACACTAGAATTTTATACATTAGATTTTATACATACATTAGACTCTATACTATTATAACTAAAAAAACTGTTTTTAGATAACGGGAAAATAATAAAGGCAATAAACGCGGTGTCATACGACTCGAATAAGCGCGCCGTGCCAGTCGTGGTGGAAGAGCTGCAGGCCTTCGGTGCTGGCTCTCCCGTGCGAGCGCTGCGGGTGGCCAGAGCGGGCAGGGATGCCGCCAGGCTCATCGCGGTCTCAGATAGGGAGGTGCTCAGCCTCCGGCTCCATCGCTGCTCCAGCGACAAGATCAGCTCTTGCTCGTGAGTAGATTTATTAAAAATAAATCCTGCTAGGTCCAATTTGTCCTTTTTATCTAAAGCTACAACAACACGTTTCATCATCATCATCATTTCAGCCGTAACACGTCCATTGCTGGACATAGTCCCCCCCCCCTCCTTAGATAATATTTTTATTGAAATAGAATAAGAGCATCAATGAAATTGCAATGGTCTTTTTTCTGAGTAAAATAACATTAATTATTAATGCTACTAATTCAACTGCCCTAATTATCTCTGTTATTTATCTGATAATTTCCTATTTTTAATTCAAAATGAGTGGCAAACGGGTTTTACTTAGGATAAGATATTCTCCGTATTACTCTTAACCTCATTTGGTAATCTATTGGGTAGCCTGTAACAAACTCTTTTTTATTCTATAGCGGTCAACGGAGCAGTTGGGTCTCCTATATGGTAAGAGAACACCGCCGCCCATGAACAACCGCGCCACAATCCGTGCATTGGTTGTGTTTCCGGCTTTTTAAGCGGCACTTTTAAGGGTCTCCGATATCCTCACTCACTCTGACAGTACAAGTACCGTTTCACTCTGAGTATTCTGTGAGCCTGTGGTTTTATGTGGGTAAGCCGACCCAATAAGTGCGTCAGCATATGCTTCGGCATGGCTCTCCCACGGATGCGACAGTATTAAAACACTTGCACGGCCACTGTCACGCCCTTCCAGAGACCGAATAAATAATAAATTAAATTATAATTTAACAATTAAGTACAGTTCTAATTGTTTTATACACTACTCCAGCGAATGCGTGGCCCTGCAAGACCCGTACTGCGCTTGGGACAAACAGGCGGGGCGCTGTCGTGCATACTCCCACGGTGTCAGTCGTTGGCTCGACGAGAACTCCTTCTACCAAAGCGTCAGCACCGGAAGCCACGCCGCCTGCCCTCACAGTGAGTTACAAATTCATACAATATTATTATTATTATGTTATATACCAGTACCATAAAAAGTGCGATAATTATACGCACAGACAATTGTTTTGTTTTAAATGTGTCACGTACCTCCATTGGAGATGGGTCGATCGCGGTCAGAAGTAAGAAAAGTAGATATTTACCACTAATCTATTAAACCTTGCTTCTCCCCGGTCTGGCTCCTAGGTAGCACGGCCCCAATGTGGTGGAAAGGACGTAAAAGTAAACTTGCAGGGAACAACGCGTAACATTACCTTGTGACCATTTAAATTAAAAGTGACTCAAGTATCAATTGACATGACTTATGATTCTTTCTGCTGGGTGTTCTAGATGGCAACGCTACTCCCCGCGGGTGCTATACCAGAGCTGGTCTTGAAATATTCCAATTTTAGTCAGGATTCGAAAATTTTATAATTTTTTATTTTAAATTCGGAGATTGTATAATTTGATATATTGTTTTTTTATTCCACTTTTTAAGTTTATGTATGATGATTAACTGTAAGAATTCAATAGGCAAAGACGCTGGAGCGGTTGGTGGGCTCAGTTCGGGGCTGTATGATGACGCACGAGAGAACAAGGGGGAGGTTATCAACATCGTCCAAGACAAGGATGGCAAAGGAAGCAACAATAATAATGATGGTGAGTATGATCAAAGAGTTATTTCACATTATTTCCACAGATTGGGCGTGTTTCAGTTCAAATATTGAAAATTTCAGCTTTAAGCCTCGTTGCTGATAGGTCTTGTCTGCTGCTATGAAGGTTAGATTGTATAAATTTGGGTCTTCGAAAAGGCCTAACAGTGGCCTAACAGTTACCGCGGACTCACAGCCAGTTTTAAATAGTACTGTGATGGAATGAGTGGATATAGGAAGATCGTTTCTTTTATTCTATAGCGGACAACTGCACAGGCGGGTCTCCTATGGTAAGCGAATACCGCCACCGATGAACAACCGCGCCACAGTACGCGCATTGGGTGTGTTGCCGGCTTTTTACCCCGCTTAATCGGCATTTTTAAGGGCTATCGATATCCTCACTCACTCTGCGAAACATAGTACAAGTACCATTTCACGCTGTATTTACTGGTAGTTGGTGGTATCACTCAGACGAGCTTGCCTAATTAGTACATATACTTTAACATAGCTCTCCTACGGCTATCATCAAGTTTAACTTAGACAGTAACAACAGTATAAAAAGCCGTCAACACAACCAAAATGCCATTGAGTGCCGTTCGTGCGGTAGTGGTGACATATATCAGAAGACTGGCTATTGTCTGCTATATTGTTTGGAGTTTTATAAGCAATTTAGATACTTTTATTATAAAAAGTTTGACCAAATTCCAGGTCCAGAGGTGCTGACAGCAGACCCGCCCCCTGCAGCGTACTCAGTGGAGACGTTAGCGCTGGCGGTGGCGGCGGGGGCACTTGCAGCACTTGGCGCTGGGTTCGCTGCTGGCTACATCTGCGGACGTAGGTGCAAGAAGGACGAAGACGACAACATGCCCTATCCGGACACTGAGTACGAGTATTTCGAACAGAGACAAAATATTAACAGGTTGGTCTCGGCTAGATGGGCCTGCAACACAATAGCAGAGTCATTTCAGCAAAGACACTAATCAAAGCAGACATTTTCTTATTCAATTCAGCGCTGTCGAGCGATTGTTTATGGTTATTTTGAGAAATGTGAACATTTTTAAAAATGGACAGTCATCCCAGTTTGTTTGAAATCGCGCCATAATTCATATTTTTTACATAAATAAAACTAAGTCACATTAATTAGGTACTTGTATAGTTATTTCGGTTACTTGGCTTTGAAAAAAAAGAAAGATCTAACATACAATACAAATACGGAAAACAAGTTTAATTAATCTGGTTATTATTATATTAAAAAATCGGCAACACAACTAATGCGCGAACTGTGACGCGGTTGTTCATGGGCGGCGGTGTTCTCTTACTATATAGGAGACCCACCTGCTCCGTTGTCAGCTATAGAATAAAAAAAAGTTCACTCTGACCAGACACTCACATACACTGACACATACTGCACTAAACTTACTCGCACCCTCCGAAGAAGCCAAGGCTCGAAAGCCTTCTTGCCGAGGGTACCATGACTAAGAAAGGATCAATATCGCGCTGCTCACATATTAAAGTGAAGCACATATTGAAAGAATTAACCGCTGGTGCAGGATCCAAGCGGAACCGAAGCTGCTGTCGCAAGTGGAAGAAGTGACGTACGCGGAGCCAGTGCTGGCACCGCAGCCGAAACCGGCCTCGCCCCGAGCTACTCTGCGCAAGCACCCGCCCTACCACCCGCACCACGAGACGCTCTTCCAATTCCAGCCGGACTCCTTCCGCCGGGACAACTTCGGCACCCTGCGCTCGCACCAGGTCAATGTCAGTTCGCACACCGTCTTCGCCTCCCCCTCTCCTCTCCCCCTCACCTGCATGCACCGACTACCACACTCGTTCAAGCGTCGTGTTCAATCTCTCTCTATTACAGTCGTCTTGACCGCCACGCGCGCAATGCTTCCAATGTGGTGCGTGTTATTAATTATTACCCAATAATATTTTCCTTTTTTTTAGTCTAGTTATCCGCTAGATAAAAAAAATTAAATTAAACTGACTGTATAACACTAAGCCAGTTAAGAGAGAAAAATTATATTTGGTAAAATATTTAGCAGAGTAAAGTTATCTCTCAGAACGCCATTGTAAACTTAACAAATTTGTTAAGTACTGGGTAAATTGAACAAGACATTGAACAAGTGAATCAGAGATGTGTTAAAAACATTATATTTGGAAATAAGGTATTTCTGATCGATTTACATACAATTCATTTGCAAATAAGTCACTGCCAATGTTTTTAACACTTTTTTGAACAACCATAACACCTGAACATCGCTGTTTTAGCAATTTTTAATTAATTCATTATCATTCATAAAAGCTTTACCATGCAACGAGTCTTTGACATTGCTTAAATGTAGACTATAAACAGTTACACATCTGAGACATTTACGAGTCTATAGTGGCTAAATTCAGGAATAATTTGGTCAACTTGGAGAGATGAGTTGATTTTGGGCTATACGAAGTGATTCAATCTGTATTCTTACAGAAAATTATCATTTTTCGTTTTTGTAACAGGCGTTTTCTTCTCCCGGTTATGATATGAGATTAGTGTATGGAATGTCTCTCAGTGTGAAGCTGTTTATGGTGAAGTACCTCACTAACGCGTCATTAACCTCATTTTCCACGGCATGTCGGTTAAAGCAGGAATATTCGGACCGCAGGGCGATGGCTACCGGCGCGGCAACGACAACGGGTTCTCGACAACGCGCTCAGTGAAAAAGGTGTACCTCTGAGAAACAAGCGGGGCGGAGCCGCGCGACCAGTTGCACCATCATAAACATGGCGCGCCCCATCACCACACTCTGGGTGAGCTGGCTCGAACTATTTGCCAAACAACAAGAAAAAGTTCAGATCACCTACATCACAGACAAACTAAGAACATAAACAGATGAATGAATGGAAAACAGGATGAAAGCATTGTTGAAATAAATAAATAAAGATAGAAAGAGATCTTCCCCACCCATGGACCATGGCGCCGCAATCGTTGTGTTGCCAGCTCTTTTTTGCGCCGCTTGAGACTAATGGTTGTCCGCCATCCTAACTCCTTTGAAAAGTACTATTTGACGCTGAAAGTCTATGGCAGTAAAAGGAAATTGAGCCATTAACGCCTTACAACAAAGAAAATTAAATAGTACCTAATTGTTAATTAATACTATACATGTGAACAATCAAAGCCATCGACACCCTTACTCTAGATATTAATTAGTATTAAATTGAGGCATACTATTAATCTGGCAAGCGAACCTAACACAGCTCTAATGTTGGTTATTTGTACTAATATGTACTCTGTGGTTGAGATATAGACAAAAAAGATGGCCTTGTTTTGTGTAGTGTCGCAGCGCAGCAGTGGTTCGGGCAGCGTGAGCGTGAGCGGCAGCGGGTCGTCGTCGTCGCCGTCCCCGCCTTCGTCGTCCCCCTCGCCGTCAGCCGAGAGGCCCCCCACCCCGCCGCCCCCTGCGCCACACGCCTGCGCGTACATCTACCGCAACTAGCCCGCCCCGCCCCACCGTCGCTCCCCCACCACAGACGATAACAGCGCGGCGCGTCTGTCACGTCTGCTCTGCAGGACATTCTCTCATTGTTGAACGTTGGCCACTCCGCCCCCGCTGGCCACCGCTGTTGCCAGTTGTTTAGTGTAGTTGAAAGAACTGCGATCGATTTGAAATCATTCCAAAGTGAACGACTCTGAGAGTGTATATTATTTTTTTGAAAGACGAAACCATCGATCGACGTCCGGTGGCAACTCTAGTAGTTCGTTTAGAATAGATTACTGATAATTTAGATAAATTATAAGTTTTGTTGGTAACATGTTGATACATAACTAGGTTTATAATGGGTCATTGCATAATTTCTTTGATGTATTTTGATATTGTTGTCATGTGTCGAGAGAGTTGCAATGGCGTCGTGATTCGCTTTTTTACCGTTCGTTTAGGCGTTTAAGGTTTTTCGTATAGATATCAAAACGAGGCCATGGGAATAAATGATGCTGCGGTTTTATATTCATGACATTAATTGTCAAAAATTTGATTGATCATCAGGTTAATTCGATTAAATCTAGTGTACTTCAAAACTGCCTACTTAAAATATTTTTCACATTATTTTAAAAGCATAGACTGTTTAAAAAACTTAATAACAATGCTATTGTTCTTATAACCTCGTTGGGATACCTTGTATTGTAAGATATAACTTGTCAACACACTTCTTGATCTTGGCTTTTTATCTATCTATTTTAAAATTAACTATTCACACGCTAAACTTAATATCATATGGAGCTAAAACTTTATTTGCGCTCTTTTTATAAGTAATAAATTTAACCTGTAAACTTAATAAAACATCCAGTCAGCCTGTGAATGCCGGCAGCTGGATAAAACTTATTAAGTCTTGTCCTATGACGTTTAGTTTTTTATGCAGCAAAGGAACAACGCTCCAAATAAGAATTGCGTGCACTGCCAACATTGCAAAGAATTGTTATTCCAATCTTAATTTAGTGTTGCCAAGTTATGTGATAGAAAGAGAAACGCAAATATATTACTAATTGTACAAATAATGTAAAGTCCTGATAACCTTTGGTAATTAAAGTGCTTCTTATGGATGTATCTAGTTATAGTATAGAAAGTTTTGACTATTCAGTAATGTTATAGATTTAGTCATGTATACATAGTCTAGGGCGAGGCGCTCAGCTCGCGTGTTAGATTGTTGGTGCGTCATTTTGTAAAACCACTGTGATCTATCGATCGATGTACATACATATTGCGACATTACACGGCCTATCGCCAAGTGAACTTGCTTGGAGGCGCGGCATTCAACTGGCTTGGGACTGGCGAACCCAATCGTATGTTTAGAATATACACGCGCCTTTCTTACGAGTCACTTGTCTATGGACGAAGGTTGACACGTTGTCATTTGTTACGGAATGTCGACGCATAACCTTAAATATGTAACCTATGAAATATACGATTCTAAATGTTAACCATAAATGTGGGCCAAACGTTTTATTTTCATTTCGATGACGTTCCTGTTGCTGTTTTATAGTTAAAGAACTTAAGCTTTCGACACTAGATACTGATAGTGTCACTTCATTGATTGTTGACAATTGATTGTATGTAAGAAATGTCAATTCTATTTGTAATGACCTAGTGCCTAAGTGTGTGTGTCAGGATAGCACCTGGTTTCGCATGGATAACTGATCTAGTGGCATGTACAATACTTTCATAATGAAATAATATCAGTTTGCGGCAATTTTTATCTGTAATTTAATTATATATTTGATATATAGGTACTGCACATGCCCCACAGATCTTTGTAAATAATGGGTGCATTACGATTAGTAATTATGATGACATGAGTTTCGGTTGGATTTATGATTGTAGAGTAGTAAAGGCTCAGATAACCAAATAACGAGGTCTGCACAAATATCATTAAAAGCTGTTTAGTACAGGTTTGTTGTAGACTTCAGTGTCTCCGATTTTATACTAGGCCATTTTATTTTCAAAGTAAATGATAAATGTTAAATTGACATGTTAAACATTATATAAAATAATAAACTGATTAAATATATATATGTATTTAATCAGTTTTACATGTCCGTCTGTGTACATAAATCGGAGCGTTATTTGGGCTTGCTTGTTTAAAGTTTAACACGCCTGTTAATAAAGTGAGACGGCATTCTAAAACCTTAATATTCTAATAATACAAAATACTCAAGTGTAAATTACGTTTACATACCAAAGACGCCATTTTAAGATGTAATAATTTATTTCTAGTTGTAGGTTATGTATTTACTTAAATATTACTTTAACGATGTAAACTGCCAAGTTTCATATTTAATATTATACATTGAACGCACAGTTTTTTTTATATACAATAGATTCTTTTATGATGATATTGGCGTTATACGAGATATACGCATCTCTTAGAATTTTAAAAATGTACCTACATTGAAGAAATCAATTTTTTAAACATCCTTACTAAGCCCGCGTTCCAGAACAAGAACCAAATTTGACTTAAGAGTTGTTAAGCAATTTTTTCTCTAAATGTTTTGACAGTTCTCGGGTATGAATCACTGATGGATTAAGTTCAAGAATGCGGGCTCTAGTGTGGTGCTTTAAAATTCCAAGATATAATAAAAAATATATGAACTATGTTAAGCTGTTTGATTTAAATGTATATAGAAATTAACGTAATTCGATCATGTAACTAGTTCGTAAGCGTTAGAGGTAAACGCAAAATTTTGAAAAAAAAAATGGATTGTTAAGAGTTGTTTTGTAATAAATGATGAGATGTACAATAACCATTTCTATGTTCAGATAACTGAACCATCTTTTTATACTAACATGGACATGCCTAGACGTCATATATAGTTTTAAGATAAGCGTAAATTATTTATTGATTATCGAAAAATTATATTAGAAAGTATCATACGTACGTAGACTTAGACCGCTTAATTTTGTTCGAGACTGGAAGCTTTAGTGTTAGAAATTGAAGACTTTTATTATACCTAAATAAATTGTAATTACAGAGGGCGACACTTTGATTAGCCCGACTATTAACTCTATTATAAGATATAGCGCGTTTACATCACATTTATCTAACACTAACCATCACTTGTATCATATTTATTATATTTTCCATTGATATTCTTCACTAGACTCTCAGCTGCGGAGATTTAGTAGCATACTACAGTACCAGAACATTAAGGGTACGAAGTAGGAGCAAATTTGATTCGATTGTGATTTTTTCCATAGTTTTTTTTTAAAGAAAATACCTACTAAATCACCGCAAGCGTTTTGTTTTAATTATGGTGTGTGCAATATTTTTCTACTTCAGTCTAAAATCAAGGGTATTGTGAATAAATCTTTGGGAATTCAGTACTATAAAGTGCCTAAGTAATTTTGATTGCAAACGTAGACGACCCACACATCCCGCGATCCGTACGGCCTTAGTCAGGTTTTTTTAGCGTGCCTTTAGCCATAGCTAATTACCGTGCTTCAAATAACGATTGAAAAACAATTCATTTAAAAATAATAGAGCAACTATTTGCTTCTATTGTATGAAGCCATCCAAATCGAAAATGTCACTTGTTGAACCATCTAACAATAACCGCTTGTCAACGTTTGTGTGTAATTTTTAACATTGTGAACATTGTAGTCGATCGTTATTGTGAATGAACATTAATTTACTTAATATCGTAATTTATATTAAGTTTTCAATCATTACTAATTTATAAATATCCAACGTTAAGACTCGGTTTGCATTTCGGTCCACCTGCGTAATGTCTTTGTTGCGTGTACGTGCACGCACGCAAGACAGGATGTAGTCGACGCCTTAGACGCTCCATAGGTTAAGTAGGAGTTTATAATGCAAAAAGCAAATGCAGTGAATAGACTGTTTCACCATATTCGCTGCTCATATATATAGAATGCAATTTTTTATAACTAGAAACAAATAGAATGTCATTGAAGAGTGAAATACAAAAATTTCTGAGTGAATCAATGGATTTTGTATTTTTCTTGTCACTGTATGAAATGTTATGATCATTTTCTCATTAAAATATTATTAATATATGCTAAATATTTTAGCAAAGGATAAAATGTATTCCTTTTCTTTAGTAAATAAAATATTGAAACTTGATTTAGTTTTCTAAATGAAAAAGAATATGCCGCCTATCTGTCCTATATACCAGGGCTTCCTTAACTTACACTATGACGCCCTACAAAATTGTTATTTTTCTTGCGATGCTCTTCTCCTCTCCTCATCATCAAAACTACCTTCTCTACTGGAAATAAAAACAGTAATAGTTAGCCTAATATGAGGTTGTCAGATAAATTTCAGTATTTAATATTTTTTATTATAAAATACCTACGAAAAAAACAAAACAAGAATGTAAATCAAGAGACATTAATTATTATAGCACTGGTTTATGGTTAGTAATACAATGTATGCTACTGAGGTCAAAAAAATCGAGGCTCAAATCGCCTCGCGACGCTCCTAGGACATTGCCGTGACGCCCGGTCAGGGAAGCCTTCCTACATCTATGCCTTTAGCTTCCTACCTAGTATTAGTAACATTTAGAGTAGGATTTGTTAACGCAACCGTCTAAATTATTTTATTATGATGATTTTATAAATTTATTCGTAAAACTGATTTTGGAGGAAGATCTTTATTTTATTAGTTACAATATAATTCTACTTCGTCGCTAGCCGCAAATGTATGAAATCTATACACGTGTATAATGTATGAAACAATTTTAAAAATATAATGTAAGTTATATAATAATATAAGTTTACCTTATTCAAAACCGTGACCTTTTTACTGACACTTTTTCTGGATCACATTTCATGAGGAAATTAAATATAAAATAAACTAGGATCTTATAAGTTATTTCAAGTAATTAATTTAGAGAATGAGATATATAATGAGGTTATACCTGTGGTAATTCAATGCACATAGTCGTCTGTTTCATATTTTGGTATCAGTACTTGTAATGTGTTTCGTAAAGTGAGTGAGCATATCGCAGGCACTTAAAAATGCCGCTTAAGCCGCGTAAAAAGCTGGCACACAACAAATGCGTGGTCTGTGGCGCGGTTTTTAATAGGCAGCAGTGTTCTCTTATCAAATAGGCGACCCACCTGCTCTGTGTCTGCTATAGAATAAAAAAAATTATGTCAAGTTCTTTAAAGTCAAAAACATGTGGTTACGATGTTTATTTTAATTAGAGGTGTAAAAGATACGGAAAATACGTACCCGTATGTATTCGTTACTAAATAATCAGTACTCGTTACTTCTGGTACCTCATAATAGGCTATGGTTATGCTACAGAAACGAATCGTAATCTACATACAGTATGACGTCCGGGGGCAACGCATATAATATAAGAATATTATATCCTAGACGCGGCATCGCAACATTCGTTACTTGAATTTGTAGAAATAATACGTATACATTATATACCAAACTGCATAAAATACATTCTTCATTACATTCTTCCGTATTTCCGCAAATTGAAAAAGCTACAAATATGCGCCTAAAAAATTTTATTGACAATAACATTTAAGAAAAATTCCAATCATTACTATATTTTTTTAGAATGAAATTAAATATAAGAAATTAAATTAAATATTTAAAACAAAATTTTAAAAATTCTTATTCTTAGAATTTTATTAAAAATATCAATAAAATAAAAACATATTTAGCCATCATTGATAAATATTCCGGTACATTCGTGACTGAGACATTGTTATACATTCGAGTAACGAAATGTATCCGTGAGTAACGTTACGATACTCGGTACTAGGTGGCGTACCCGTTACTCGGTAACGAATACATACGGCTTGCCAGCATTAATTTTAGTTATAAAATAACAAATAAGAGTAAACGGATAACTGTGGCAAATGGAAGAAAATGAAGTTATTGTAAATTTTTAAAATCTCGCCGTGAGAAGAAAATCATTTGAGCCCCATAGGATTTCACAAAATGACGACAAATAATATTCATAGTTGTTTTTCATTCAATTTTAAAAGTATTATTATTGATGAAATAGCTCTAAGCGGTTTAGAGGGTGCTGGTCTTAATTTTCTCTGGAATCGTGTAGGAAGACGACTATCATGTACTCTAACACCAAAAATAATATGTAAATTTTGGAAATTCTTAGCTTCAGCCAAATGTGTATCCCTCTACAAGTTAGTGACACCTTTACCCAACATAGATGTTCTAGATCGATTCACTATTATTGATGAAGAAACTGGTCAACTTATTGATCCTGTAAGTTTTTATTTAAATCCATGAAAAACTTGACTATAAGAAAAACTGTTAAAGACTTGTTATTACTACAAATTATTGGTTACTGTGAAACAGCCAATTATAACTGAAGAATTATCTTTTCTGTTTCTAACTTTTTAGTAATAGTCTAACTATGTAATAAAATGCTCATCACATAAGTTGTTTAAAGTCAAATGCTAAATACATAAACTTTGGCTGGAGGTGTCTATGGAAGGAGCTTATCCTAGGTGAGCCTCCTGCATGTTTGCCACAGTTTTCATTACATAATCATTTCTTTTATAGCCCACTCCTATTGATGGTGCATATGAGTTCTGTCCAATTGAGGGAGAATATGGATCATCACAAAATTACAAAAGTAGAACACTTTTACCACATGAATATATATGTAACAAGTTGTATGAAGAGATAGTCAATGAATTTGGGGATACACTAGTTATAGTAGCAACAATAGAAGAGAGATGGCAGGCACTGGCCCCTCATCTGCCCATGTCTCTTCTGAGTTCCTTATCGCAAGTACATTATTGTATTTTAGAATTAGTTGGCAAAGGAAGAGAAAATGTAAGTAGTATAAAATACTCATAATTTTAACTCACATTTAATATCTAATTATTTATTAAATAATATTTGTTATATGTTAATCAATATAATTTATTCAAGAACTACATATGAATACATTGCAGATTTTATAATATGCATGTCAAATATTTTATTACATTATAGTAAATAATTTCCAGGGACAAATGACAATTGGTAATACAAATCTTAATAAAATAGTGAAGGAATCAAAACTTCTATTCTACAATAGAAAGACATTACAAGAGTTAGATTTAATTAGAGTAAAGTGTGTAACACAAATAATGGGAGAGAGAGGTATTAAGAGTCTGCTGCTACGTCTTAAAAGATTTCATCAACCATTCATAAAATCTCAACCAAAAACTGGAAAAATACATGCTCTTGTGGAATATCTCTTGAAGCAACCAGATTATAGTGAAAAAAATGACAAGTTGATAACAATGGGTTATCTTACTCCACATAGAAGTAAAAGATTACAAAAAACCATTAATGTTTTTAAATTTGTAAGTACATCTTATTTAATATTCTGTCATAATAATTTCTTAAATTTAAAGATTTCAAAAATATATTAAATTAAACACTGTTTAAAAAATTAAAACTATTCATTGAAAGTCATATAGACTAACTAAAATTGCAAATCACTTTCAAATTGTAGATCTTTTTACAGCATTATAGTTACAATCCAGAAAGTAAATCCTACTGATGAAAAGCTATCAAGAAATCCATTGGTAATTTATTTTAAAGCCATTTAAAACCACTCATTAACTGTAATGTCTTTATTCCAGGAAGACAAAGATGAAAAGAACAAGAAATATGTAACACTGACATCTCTAAGTGATGAATCATCTCAATCAGATGATGAGACTCCAGGAACTCCACTTAAATGTCAATACAAAGTTGGTGTGACCCTTCTGAGACAAGCATATGAGAGGTTCATTGATGCTGGTCTCAAGGGTCTCACGCAAGTAGAAGTAGCTCAACTTCTTGGAATTGAGTTCTACACTAGTAGGACGCTTTGCAGAATTTTAAAAGCCAAAAAGCTTGTGAGCGAGTTTCTTGAAGATAAAGGAAGACAAAGAACTGCAAGGTTGGCTCTCTGATGGTATTATACTGACGGGTATATTGGTTCATTGACTGCATATCAGCAACCAATGGTTTGAATTAATTTTTAAAGTTGATTTCATCAAAATTATTCTCAACTACAGTTAATGATAAAATCTTTATACCTTTATAATATTTTATTTAACATGCAAAAGCAAACATATCTAAAATATATTAATAAAAATATTCCATTTCAGATACATAGCAGTGGTGGCGACAAACGAAATCAATAACATATATGCAGAGGAAAAGCAAAAGCTGATGGAGCATATAAGCAAGAATAAGAAACGCTGCGAATCACAAATACAATCCGATATTCCAAACAAGAAGCTCAAAATAGAAGCTGGCATTGAAGATAAAGAAGAAAAATACAATCTCGACAACGTAATCACCGATATGAAAGTACTGGATGGCTTCGAAGATAGGGACAAGGAATCCTTGCTGAACACAAAAAAGAAGCCGACCCTTCGCCAGTTGAAATTCGCAACTGGGATCCTGAAGATCGTCAAGGAACGTCGATTTCTCACCGGATATCAGACGCTATCAAGCCTAGTGTCACAGGATACGGGTGAACCGCCAATGGACACGAAATCCGTAAAGCTGGTACTCCAGAAGCTGATCACCGACGGCCAGCTGAAAATATTTAAATTGAGAGTCTCCTGTCCTGATAAAGACAGATTCTCCCTATTCATCTGCCCGCCGTATGTTAAGACGACCGATACGCTAGTGAGAGAGCATTACACAGAGCTTTGTAACAAAGCGCAAATGAAATACAAGAAGCCGAGTGAGAGGAATTCAGTACATATAACAAGACCGCTGACAAAATTCGCGTATCCGCGTTACATGAAAATACAGAAGTTGCACGAGATGATAATAAAATTCGTCTACTTCAGCGATGACAAATCTACATTTGCATCCGGATTCGCGTCGTTAAATGATCTGGTGCAAGAGATGACGGTGGAATTCTCGCTAGGGAACATCGTATTTGATAGCGAGAAGCATACGTTTTCAAATTTGAAAATCGATGATGATATTCTGGAGAAGAAGCTGAATGATGCACCTGATGAAATCCGGTACACGATTTTAAACTCGAAGAGCCTACACAACTCGATAAGGACCAGTCTGCAATTGCTCGCCATACTTGGGCTGATTCAATTGATCAAGGATCCATCATCCTGTACGGTGAACGACACGGTCTACTTGAACTATGTGTTCTACGTGAATCGGCGAGCTAAGATTGTTGACACCTCTGGCATTTGGCCCAGACAAAACGAAAACGCTGCGTCCTTGGAGAAATCGTTTCATTTTCACACCTTCGACGATGTGTCGAAATACTGGGAGGAGGTGCAATTGATTGGGCTGAATACCACGATTACTGGGATAAAACGGGAGAAGTACAAAGCCGTGCATCCGGTGCGGGACGGTGACGAGGTAATAGAGTACGATGATGGCACTCGGTTCGGTGATGGGTTGGGTCCCTGTGGGTTTGACTCTTCGGTCTTCATCGACATACCACGCTTCTGGCGGACTTTTACAAGTAGATTCACCCGACCGATAATTGTCAAGGTATTGAAATCCTCTGTGCGATATAAGAGAGGCTGCAAATCCGGTGTCAAGTCGGTGAAGGAGGAAAAGAAAAATATTAGAAGGAAGAAATCGAACCCCAAACAGAAACCCACCCCGAGGCCTAATCCGCTTAAAACGAGACGCGCGAATAAAAACGAGACTGCGATAAAGTGGACGAAATTGGACGACCGGGTCCTAAACATGCTCAAGATCGCCGTTAGCGTCATGGGGGCGGTGCCCGGCTCCATCAAAGTGAGGAACTCGGTGGCTAAGAGCCTCTTGTCGGCGATCGAGCCGGGCAAACTGGCATCCCTGTGCCACAGACGGGCGACGGTAATAGAAAACAACTCGGACTTAGCCCACGAGAAAGTCTGCATCATAAATGAACTGAGGCGTCACACGAAGTCAATAGAGAAATACGAGGGGCTATTAAAGGTGCTCCGGATAAAGCACTACGCGAATTTGCTGAAATTTATCAAGGAGTCAAAGATACCGATGCTAGAGCTGCTGTGGATAATAAATGACATAGCCAAGCATAAGCCATACATCCAGCAGACGCCTTGCGTCGCGACTAGTCTAGACGAGTTTCACAAGAAGTATACAATCACGTCTTCGACACACCTCAAAGTGAACAGTCTGTATAGGACCGCGATGAACGCGGAGCCAGAGATGGCGATGCTGAAAGAAGCCATCGTCATGACGGTGATGCTCTCTTTGGAAAGTGAGATATCCGAAGAGACCTCTCAAGCTATCTACTCCGTGTTCAAGATGCATCGCGAATTTAACCTACGCACGGCAATCGAGGAGTTGCGCAAGAGTGGAGCTATCTCAGCGAGAGAGAAAATCCTCAACAGCCACCTGCACAAGGAACATTTTAATGACATTGTTCAGTCGTCGTATAAAATCTCGTTTCCGTACAGAAGGCGATGGCTGCATCGCCTCCGGTCGCGTTTCGATGAGAATCTTGCAGAGCTGATGGAGAAAGAGTTGCCGCAGAGTGGTCTGAAAGGCTCTTCAGTGGTTAATTGCTTGCTGCTAGAAATGCACTCGTGTGGTCTCTTGGAGATTGTATCTGTGACTGGACCGGTTATCATCGGTTCGGCTGGTTCGCTCGTGCAAGAAGAGAAGTTGAACATAATTGACATAGAAGCGAAGTATAAGCTCAAGTCTGGACTGATCGGTTGGAAGAATCTGTCAAATTATAAAACCTTCTCCCAATTATATGATGGCTTGGACTTTGTAGAGGCGGTGGCGTTTCTCACCGAGTAAGATACACAAATGGCATATTTTTCTATTATTTTATATATTTATACTAGAGGTACTCATGAGTTTGTATGCATTTTATGATTTTCTAAGGAGAGCCATGCTTTGATGATATCACGGGTTCACAAAATATCGACAACACAGTCAAAGCGCGGATGGTGGTGCGGTTCTCCAGGGGCTTAGTCCGATATATAGAATTAATCTCTTAATTATATACTAGTGAAGTAGTAGTCTTCTCACATATAATACATATATCGGTACTAAAAATGAGCTCTAAGCCTCCTTTTCGCCCGCCAAACCAACGGTTATTTTCGGTTCGCACCTGCCGATTATTAATTTTAATAATTTTATAATGATGTTTCAGGGGTTTGGTAACATTGAACGTTACTAATGAAGAAAACAGTGAAGATGATATATTATCATATTTAAATAGCAAACAAAAAGAAGGATGTACATTTACAGAGCTTCAGGTAGGAGTTTTTAGAATAAATATCTTAACACATATGCGAGTAGTATATAATTTCCTATCATAACTGACATGTTGATAGTTTAAATTTAAAAAACCTTGAATTTTATTTTCAGAATCATACTGGACTAGATAGTAACGCCCTTTGTGAAAAATTACAAAAATTGGAAGAAGATGATATCATATTACGCGTCGGTTTTTACGATAATCGAGTTATATTGAAGAGATACGCTAAATCCTGGCTTTTTCAAATTCGAGATAATGAGTTCATTATACCGAGGCCCTGGCTGACCCTCAACAATGAGTTGCAACATAATGTCTTCATTAATTGGGCAAGCGTTATAATGAACAAGATTTTCGAATGCCCTGGATCATCTGTGGAATTCTTGTCAAACTCCTTTGAGTTTATTACAACGAGAAGCGTCCAGGATATTTGCATATTGTTAGAGAAATGTGAATGTATCAAGCTTAATTGTATTACAACCATTGAAGTGGACTTGTTCTCTGATGATGTTCCACCCCAATTGATTGAGTTCAATCCATATGCATCCCCTGATGCTATTATTGCATTTCCCTTCAAAAATTCTCTCACGAGATATGCTCATCTGCGGCGCGGTATATTGAAAAATAATGCTATATAGAACAAGTTATTTATATATTAATCTGTATATTGTACAAATTTATATACTTGTTTATTAAATAGTTTTAAGTTTAGTTTATGAAATAAAATTAGTAATAGTGGTAGTTTTGCAACTAATTTATGAATTTTCACTAGTATGAGTCTGGCTTTAATCACCTTTATTATTTTTATAAAGCTGGAGACAAAACGGTAGGAAGCCTTACCGCCGCCCACGCATGCTCTTTGCTTCAATTGGCCAGCAGGTGTGTTGCTAGATAAGTTTTTGAGTGTTGTAGCAGTTTTAAGGACTTGTCTGGATCTATACCTAATAGAATGGATTCTGGCTTTGTATAAACATGTAAAAACTGACGGGTACTTTTCTAATTTGCATTCTAAACTAGAGCAATACATTCCTTACGATAAGTTTTAGAACCAAAACACGCACGTATAAACATCAAACCCTTTTTTACCGAAGCTTCCATATTAATAATGTGCTAATAGTTATAAATTTTAATGCTAGTCAATATTTCGCTTCTTCTGAAACCACAGATTATACAAGTGCTGTCATTTATAAGTTACTTTGAAATATATTAATTTATTTAAAAGGCAACACTGAGTACCGATCCTTCAAGTAAATTTTCATCCACCGTAATTCGCCATTTTTGTCGTACAGTGAAAGGAGATTTGTGAATTTTGTCAGGCTGGAGGACGAAGAATATTTTGTGAAAAGTGTGTCATATTTAATTTTTTTGAGATACATCTTAGTATAATAGTGTGGTGGTTTTGTTAACTACTAACATTTGTATGTAGTGCTACTTCATAGTTTCCTAGATCGAAATAGTGCTCATTCGTGTGTCGCTTAGCTAATTCAATGGCTATGATATTGAAATTTTAACCATCGGCGTCTGTTGACGTGCTGAGTGAAGGATACTAAGGAGGAAAGGAGACGTGATAAGAAATGAGTAGGCCTCAGGGCGGACGTATCCAAGTCCCAGATGACCTACGTGAAATCTTACTGGAATTTACTATAAGTTACCTGTTGGAACAACCAGGAGATGTCATCAACTACGCAGTCGAGTTCTTCACTAGGTTACAAAATAATCGGACGACAACCATAGTCCGTGGTCCTTCAGCTGGCACACCGGATGAGTCCATAATATCAGATGAAGAAGGTAATATTTGATCTATCGAAGGCATCATTGTACCAGCGTGGTAGTGCCATTTTAGGCTTATAAGTTTTTAAAATAAATAATTTTAGAAAAATTATAATAGTATTAAGTTATAAATGTAGACAGTTTGTATGACTCATATATTTAAATTATTTAAAGCCTACACTCATTACAAGAAATTTTTTTAAAGAAAATTCTGTATAGTGTTGTCAAAACTAACATAATTACTACATTTAACAGATTAGTTAAACATATAAATAAAAGTTATATATATAAATATATATATATTTATATTATATATATATATATATATAAATTCTTGGAATGACTTTGAATTTGATAATTCTGCGAATGTAAATTGTAAACTTGGAAAACGC